>BGPR01005636.1:0-67843 GCA_013235015.1 Araneus ventricosus
GTTAAAGTCTTGATTCCACGGGCAACGCCGTGCACGTACTGCTAGTCTATCATAAATACGATGTATTGCAGTCCACTCTTTCAGCCTGATTGCTGATGCCCATTCTTCCTCTGCAGTTCTAGTTGACTGTGCAAATATTGTATTGTTTCCATTTATTCTGCTGTAAAGATTCTGAATTTAACAAAGATATACTTTACTGTTGGCTTAACTGTACATGGATACAAACTTTCCATAAAAGCACCCTCATTCTATCTGGGTTCGTACTCCTCCTGAAATTCCTGAAAAACTCCTGAATTTTGCTTTTTTTCCCTAAGGGCCCTGAAAACTCCTGAAAATTGTATTTTTTATCCTGATATTTCTTCTTGTCTCCTGAAAAATTACAATCGAAGAGCAAAAGATGAAATTATGATAAAACATAAAAATATGACGTTTCCATTTTTCCTTATTGATAGCAAGTCGCTGGAATCCGGAATTCTTACTTCTGACCTTACTTAGCACTGAAAGAGTGTACCGCACATGTTCCAAGTAACCGATATCGGAAAAGATGGGAGGATCGATATTTAGTGTACTTTTTTGCCAATTTTATAGAAATTGTCCACACTACCCCCTTCTCCCCTACAATTGATTTTTTTTCATGTTATCTCCTAAATTCTCTGTACTGTACTCCTGAAAAAGTCCTTAGAAACTCCTGAATTTTACTATCATATATACAGTATGAACCCTGTTCTATTCTGTTAGAGTGAACAATATTCACTGAACTAGGAATGAGTGGGGGATTTTGTTGGTAGAATAGAATCATTCATGACCAATGCACAGAGATCATCAATCTCAAATGAAATGCCATGGTGCGAAATCTACGATATTCTTCAAAAATTTTGTGGAGAACTTGATGTACTAAATTACGTTTTTGTCTTTTGTTTTGTGCCAGATTTATTGGCCTAAATTTCCAAAAACCTGCAAAGTGAAAACTTTTGTACATCTAGGAATTAAAATTGATCTTATTTTAAGCTTTTGTATTATAATTGTTAAATGTAAGAACTTATATGAAATTCAATTTATTACAATTCTGCACTAGTATTTTAAAATAAAAACACACACACACACTTTTAGACAAGGCATGCCCTTAACTTCAAATTTTCTTCCTTAATTACAGCAGCTTCGTGTGTAAAAACCCTGATCTGAGCTGGCTTGCTTTTATTCCAATTTTCCTTTTGACAAAAGCAGAAATTTTATGATTATCTGTGTAATTTAAAACCATTTTGTGTATTCATTTTGAGGAACTTATATATATATATTTATTATTTTGAAATCACCATTACTAATTCTTCTGTTGAAACATTCGAAATTGCCATTCCTGTTTCAAGTTCTCGGGCCCAGATGAGCACAGAGGGTGTTTCTCAGTGAACAAAATAACTGCACCAGTCATCGTCATTTCTACCGTGTGTTACCAAAGAGTTGGATATCTTCACAAATCGAGAGAAGGCAGATATGTATTACGTGTATGGGGTTGCAGACAGGAATGTGAGAGAAATACAAGTGTTTTCTTGCAGGGCACGTTAGAGATCTTGAAACTTTCCAGGATCTCTACACTTTTGTTAGTGACTGGAGGATACAAAACATGGAAGGATACCTCGTATTATCCAGGAAATTCTGTGGAATGCCGGCGGTGATGCGAAATGATGGATTAATTGGAATAATTCCATCTAATGGCCAATATTGTCATCTACTATCTCATACCTGGATTTTTTTTCTTGTGAGGTCATATGAAAAGCTCTATCTGCTATAACAGTCCATTGAGTTTTGATTAGATTTCTGTTACCAGAAATTTTGTAGTTGCAGCCGGCATATGAAAAATGTCTGGTGTGTACACTAAAATATGCTGATTACTTAGCAGTGTAAAGTCAGTGTTAGCTTTTTCACTTCTACAATTTGTTCCGTAATGCAAGTTACTTAATTTCATTGATTGTCTTCCATTCATCTTCTGTCATTCTTATATTTAACTAGCAGCACGCGCATGGCGTTGCCTGTGGAATCAAGAATTCAACAAAATGAAAAAAAAAAAAAAAACGCCCACCATGACACAATAGTTACCATCCCTATTGCTTTACTGCACTTGCTTGAATTCTGATCTTGCAAGATTATTTATACTGTTTAGATTTTTTTTTCACTCCTTAAAAATTGTATCAAGAATTTTTAAATGCCCTGTATCAGTACATAACTTATTCATTTCAGGTTATTGGTTTTATTTTCATCTTGTATTATTTTCTTTCTTTGTTTTGTAGATGTGTTGAAGATGTTTGAAGTGCTTACATTATTATGTATATATATCTATTTTTTGTATTATGAACATAGTTTTATTTCAACTACTGCAAAATTCTTGGAAATCTGATTTTTTTTTTTTTGACAGAAGGAACAGCTGTGCATTACACGAGTGGTATTGCCTATAAGTTCCAGTGTTTTAATATGGTTAGTTTTATATTTTTATATTACTTTATGTTTTAAAATTCAATTAACTTTAAAAGTATTATTTCTGATAAGAAGTTCATTGTGCCTAAATCCTTTTGCTAAATTTTTTGTGCTAAAATGCTTTGTGTGATAATTTTTTTTGCTGTTTCTATTTTTTTAATAAACTATTGTTCAAAAAGAATAGACAGCTGTAAGTCAAATGTAACTGAAAAAGTTTTGGCTTATTTGTTCTCATATATTTATTCATTTCTTACAAGCAAACTTGCACACATCTTTTAGAAAAGGAAATAAAAGTGAATTAAAAGACAACTGGAAATACATCTTTCACTTTAAAGTTTGCTTTCTTTAACAAAAAAAAAAAAAGTACGAAATCGGCAATTTGGTGTTGCAGATTACCATTCATAGGAACTTTTTATAAATAGAGTTGGATTTGCTTGTGTGAGTATTAAGATAATAGTCATCAATCACTATTTCATTTATAGTAGATTTTACTCAGCAAATCTCTCCCTTTTTAGTAAGCACCAAAAGCTCATCTTCTATTGTGCAGTTGAAGGACCCTGTTCACTGTGAAATTCTTTAAATAGACCTTCATGCATGATAATAAGGAGATCTTTAACCACAGGCACAATGCTATTTGCTATGAAAATGAGCATTGTTAGCATCTCCTTTTGTAATGTTCTTATTACTTTCTCGTATACGAAGTATAAAAAGAGAAAGTATTGTAATCGTCAAAAAATTCGAACTCGATATTTTGACGAATCTCCACGTTTCAGACCTCCCTGAGTCCGAAAAACACAATTTTGGAATTATGTCTGTCTGTCTGTGAACACGATAACTCGAAAACTATTAGAGCTACAGAGATGAAATTTGGTATGTGAACTTGACACATAATTTGGACAAAATCCGTCCATGGGATGTCTGTCTGTCTGAGGTCATGCGAACACTATAACTCAAAAACTTGAATAGCTAGATGGATAAAATTTGGTACACAGTTTTATCATCATGAATGTAGGTCCGTATCAAATTTTGGGCCAAATCCGTCAAAAGGTTGACTGTCTGTCGGTCTGTATAAGTTCATTTCCAATGAGTCTGCTATCTCCACATGCATGCGTATTGAACGCAATATTCTGTGCAAGATATTTATTGACTCCTGCTTGGCATTTTTTTCTCATCCGATTCTCCATGCGCATGCGTACTTGGTAGCAATCTGTGCACGCGGAAGGATTGTCCTTGAGCCAGGAAAGAGTAGAAATCGGTATTCATTTAATTGTAACGCATCTCTTCGAATTTGATTTTTTACCTAAATATTTTCTGATAGTCATTGGATCCTGGGTTACAATAGGTTCGCATTTTTTTATCCACACAGGGGGGAGGGGAAACAGCACCTTTTTATAGAAGTATACAAGAAAATTTAGGGGAGACCACTGCCGCTGGTAAATGAAAAAAATTCAGCACCATCTTGCCTTTAATTTCCATTGTGATCTGATTATATGTAATAGTAATGATGCAACCTTCATGTATTATTGAAAATTTGAATTTGAAAGATTCCTTGTATTAAAAAAACTTAATTCTATATCTGGTAATTTAGTGTGAATGGAAGTCTTCATTTATTTGTATAATTTAATTTTTTTAAAGATTAGTAATTTGAATCCACCCTTTTAAAACTTTTACAAAAATACCCTGAAATTACAAAATACAGGCAAAAAATATTAAATCTAAAAGCATTTTTATTTTGATTATTGGTATTGCTTTATATATCAGATATTTTAATGGAATGGTTATAGATATTTCTAGAATGATAAAAATAATTATATCTAATCAAATAATTTGTTATACTTTAAAAAAGTTATCAGAACTAAGATAATAAAGATGGATGACCGCTTTTAAGATTTGTTTTTATCTTATTTTATTTAGAAATGCAGTGTTTTATGAAATTAATTTCATGTAGTTATTACAATGAAATATGAGTTGTTAAAAAAGCAATTTTTTTCTCAGATATTCTTTATTTTTTTCTTTTAGAGGAGGCACCCAGTTAGTGTGATTCATCAAGTGTATGCTTATCGTATTGCTCCTTCCTTGCTAATTCAACAAATTGAAATTATGAACCCATTAGTATGTTGATACTCTCTTTACTTTTTATGAGTTCCCAATAAAAGAATATACTGGTGCGACAAAAAATAGTTTATATCAAATACAAAAGATATGCCTTTTGTTATTCTTTTTCTGATCGTATTTTGAGTTAATTATCTTGGTACTTTTTTTAAAGCTAAATGTATAATTTGAATGTCAATAATTTTTTTTCTGTAGTCATTAAAAATTTAAACTGACAATGTGTCGGAGGCTACAAGTGGAACCACTGGTGAATGTCAAATGTGTGCGTTTCTCCACATTTTAATGCTATAGCGAGAGCTTTATGAAACAAAACAACTTTCATTTTAAATATGCAGTCTCAGTCTATTTAATATTGATTATGGGTGTATAAAATTAACTTCTGTTCAAATACAGTGGAATCTCCCTATAACGAAATCGCTTGGTTCCAGTTGAAAAATTCGCTATAGAGAAAATTTCGTTGTACGGAGATTAGAGATTTTTGCAGTTATTTAAGTAAATGTTACAAACCTTTTAGTATGTGAGATAAGTTCAAAAATATTTAATTATGACTTTCAATTAAAAATGAAGTAATATTTATTATAAATTTGTTAAAATTATACTAATTTTTATAATAAAATGCTCAGAAGTGAAGACAATTCACCAATTTAGAGAATAATATGTACTAGTACGGATAAACATAAAATGCGTATTGTCACATCCATTTGTTGTTTCCACCCCCACTCCATCCCGATTCTTGGAATCTTGACCCATAGAAATGATGCTCCCTCTGTAGAAACCCAGGTCCCCACAACTGCATTACCCTTCACATAACATTCTGTTGTTATGTGTTATCGCTGGAATGAACAATGCGAGTGGTTCCAGAAACGGGCACTTCTGAGCGATTTGTGTGCACAGAAATTAGCAACTTTCTTCAAAAATGACGAAATCGTAAAGATAAAGGTCTGAAAAAATTCGTTACAGGGAGACAACCACTTCGTTATATGGAGAATATTTTGAATGTTTTTTGACATTCTGATTAAAAATTTCGTTATAGGGAGAAATTCGCTGTAAGGAGACTCTACTGTATATCAATCACTATATCAAGTATATTAGGATAATATAATGGACTATTTATTTGGGTCTGATGATACACCATATGGGTGTATGAAATTAACTTCTATTCAAATATATCAATCACTTTTAAGTATATTAGGATAATATAATGGACTATTTATTTGGGTCTGATATAACTAAGATTTCCTGTAACATTTCTTGAATGACTGTACCTAAAGAACTTGTGATACTTTTTTTATTTTTATCTTTTTTTTTCCATTTGCTGATTGTTTATTTTTATATTTGAAACAATTTAACTGAAATATATTTTACTGCATTTTATGTTAATGAGTTTGAATAAATATTATTTTAACTCTCTTGTGTACTTTCTCTACATAACATAATATTTCATAACTTATTGAAAATCATGTGCATGTGATATAAATCATCTGTTTATTTACTTGACATTTTTCTAGAATGAAGATTTGACTCTTATATTAAGACAAGAATCATCAACAAGTAGTGAAAATTCTCCTCTAGTCATGTAAGTGTACTATTTTGATGCAGTAGTGTGTACTTGCTTAAAATTATTATTCTTAAAATTATTCTTAACAATCCATGCTGATTTTAAAAATATTGATGATTAAATAATGAAAGTGATTTCAATATTTATTTCATTCAACGGTGCCATTCTTTTTATCATTAACCATAAAACTAGCATTTGCATGTAGAGTACATTGATATTTATGTTATTTGTTCGTATATAACTTGCAAGATTTACTGTCTAGGGTATGTTAATATATGTGTTATCTAAAGATTTTATCATTAACCTGGTTTGAAAATAATGAAATTCTCTACAAAATTACATTAATTCATTTTTTGACTTAACTATAGATTACATAATTATTTGTTGTTTGGGATAACTTCTGATTAAATTGCTTTTCTTTAGAAGTAGACATTTTATCATTAGTTCTTTGCTTATATAATATAAATATTTATATATTAAATAACATAAATATTTACAAAATTAAATGTATAAATTTTCGTTTTAATTCATTAACTGAAAATTGTGATATAAAATTATTATCCTTTCTTCCTTCCTACATATTTTCATACTGATGTTTAATAGTCAAGCTACAGATTTTACATGTGCAGAGATTTTTTAAAGCTAGCTTATCACTTTCATATCAGAAATTACTTCTTGTTCTTACTTGCTCATGTACTTTCCCCCCACTTTTTCTAATATCTCCTTTAGAAATGAAATAGCTAGGGTGTAGTATTTTAAGAATATCCATAATTTTCTTTTAAAAAAATCACACTAATCTAAATGGTTTGTTTATGATGTTTTTATATAAAGAATTTTAAAATATAAAAGATATAAGGTACTTTTCCGTTAGCCGGACGCAAATGTCGCCAATTGTGAACCAAATGTGAGCCAAGTCGCCAAGCGAAGCAATTTGGCGCAAATGTCGCCAAGTGAACCAAACGCGAGCCAAGTAGCCAAGAGTGAAGCGATTTTCTGTCAGCTGGGTGCAAATGTCGCCAATTGTTGTTAGCCTTCCTCATCGTCAAATGACGTTGAAGGCTCAGCAGAGCAACCATTAATAGCGTCAGCGGAATCTTAGACATTTTTGGTGTTGGTGTGGAAGACGTCTCAGAAGGTAACAAACATTACTGATGACAAACATTTATTGATGAACTATGTACAAATGAGAAACATTGTGGACTGTGAGAGCCTCAAGGCAAAAATACACAAACACACCAGTCCTTACAACCTAGCAAGTAATTCACAGAGAAAGAATATGCACTTATATTCACCCTTTCTGGGCGATTTACATATTCCTGATGCCATCCCACACACTGGAAAATACCGAAAGAAAATCTGATTAGTCGCTCGTCAGATGACGTCATATTTCTATCAACAACTTGTTTACACTTCCCACTGTGCGAGATGGCGTCAGCTTGCTTATCCCGAAGTTGATAAGAATTTATGATTCTAATGCCAACAATTGTGAACCAAACACGAGCCAAGTTGCCAAGCGAAGCGATTTGGCGCAAATGTCGCCAAGTGAACCAAACGCGAGCCAAGTAGCCTGGGCAGCGCCACAAGAGTAGTTTATTCGTTAGTCGGGCGCAAATGTCGCCACTCAGAACTCTAACGCCAGCCAAGTCGCCAACCAGTTTACCTTTCCGCTAGTCGGCAATGCCAATTGTGAACCAACGCCAGCTGTCGCCAAGAGAATGGTTGTAAGAACAATGAATTCTACATTATTTTACATTTTTCACGGCGCCTGGCTGCTGAAAAGTACCAGGATATAATTAAAAAAATATGTATTTTGAGCGTTACAGTATGATAATCTTTCATTTAGCTGTACTGAAATAAACTGTATCTATAATTAGCTCTCTCAAACCTTTCTTTCCCTTTTAGTAAAATGCCAGAGAAGGTTATTTTAACTAAGGCTTTGTTGGATAACTATATTATTCTAATTAAAGTCAATTGTTTTCACCCCTTTATATTCAATTTGGTTTTGTTTTCAGAACTTTACCCAGTCGGAAACAATTGAATATAAAGTATTTTCTGAAGAAGTAAAAAAGTTTGATTCTTCCAAAAAGTATTATGCTGTCACGTTGCTACAAAAGTGCCAAGTACAATCACAATCCCACCTAAAAGGTTAATAGTATTTTACTAATCTCTTGTACTGTTTTGCAGTATATTTATTTTTATGAATTTGAGTTTGATAAAAATATACAACACATTGATGAAAGCTAATGTGGAAGGCAGAAAACATGTAGGGGAGACTAGTGATATTTGACCCTAGTTTTAATTTTTCTTATATTTCAAAATTTTGATTGTTAGCATCATAAAATTTGTTTTTTAAGAGTGAGAAATATGCATGCTAAATTGAAATCTCATTTAATTATAAAATGTATATTTCATAAAAATCACCTATAACTGGCATTCTCAACATTAGGTTTTTTTTGCAAGTGGGGAAAAAATGAATGTAAATTTGCAATTTTTTTAAAAATGTTTTAAGATAATTTTGTACTATTTGGAAATATCCTTAATATAATGAAATTTATTTTTAAATAATTGGCTTAAAACTATTTTAAATAATTATTCTCATGTAAGACTCAACCATTGAAAACGCTAAATGCCATTATGCTGATAAACAAGGGCAGACTCTGGCCATCCAACTGATTATTTGAGTTAAAAAGTTGTACCCAATCACTGGAAAGTTGATCAACTCACAATGGGTTAAGATTACAACATCGGCTTTAGCTTTTGGGTAGGCTTCACATCCCTAACTTGGATTCTTTTTTTTTCTTTATAATCTAAAGACAAACCACACTTAGAATTAAGGATATTGCACATTGTCATACATCAAATCGAAGCTTGAAGTATGCTTAAAATTCAGAACTGTTTTGCTCATCATATTCTTAATAGTAAACTTCCGTTTCACAGAGGAATGAAAAGGAAAATTTAACTTTTGACCCCCAAAAGCATATTTACCTACACACCATTGCCAAATAAAGTGATGGCACACACAATTACCAATAATCTCAGAACCTGAGAAAAAACTGCGTAGGGTCAAGTCCAGTTTCTGCTACTGTTTTTTTGTAGTTCTGTTTTTTTGTTTTTGAGTAAATTGAACCAGTACTAATAAAAGAAAATGCCTGATCTTATTAGATAACAATATTTTTATGATGTAAACATGTATGTGTGTAAGTTTTTATAATAAAATTGCATTGTCAAATTCTCTAAGAGGAAATCAACAAGAATTAAAATCCTATACCAGTATGTTGTAGTAAACTGTTATTATTGCATACTTTTGAAAATATACTATCATCATATTTATATATCATATAGGTCGTATCAATGAATTTAGTAATTTAAAGACTAATTTATTGATTTGTTAATTTTATTTGTGACAACTGGAAATCTTTAATATATAGGTGAATATTATTTCAAATCTTTATCGTAGTTTTTTAACTGCAATACATTCAAAATGTTGTAGTTCGTTGTTTGTCTCATTTGTTTTAGAAAACTGAGCTGCTGTGCATTTGTAAATAGACTGTGAAAGAATATGATACATATAAAAATTACTAATATTTCTGATATATTAACACATTTTGTACAGGGTTTGTCTTTATTCTTGTGTATGCATGGTTTGAAATAATAAATAATGCTATTCTTGAATTTTAAGCTCAAAAAAAATTAGTCATCAGAACTGCTGCGCATTACTCAGAGCCATTCTGCTATACCAGAAACTGTAAACAGAAACTTGAATCACAATCTCAAATGGCTAGTATTATTTTTCCGCTCTTTTATTGCAATTTGTATTCTCAAGCTACTTGGGGATTACTCATACTGTGTGTTTAACGTTTTAGATCTTAGAAATGCATTAGATACAGATCCCCATATTTACATATTTGGTAAAACATGTTGAAGCATGGAAAAAGTAAGAGTATTTTTATTACCTAGGTTTGTATTTTATGTGACATTGATTCTTTTTTTTTTTTTTTTTAATAAATGTCATTTTTCTTAGTTGTGGCACAGTGGATTTACCATAAGTATTTCTAGAGCTCAAGGGGCCTTAAATGGTGATAAGATAAATGCAACGTTATATTATATGATGTCCAATTCCAGAGATTTTATGTCGGAAACAGACATAACGCCTCATCAACGCCTCTCGTACCAGAAGTATTTATATGTTCCTGACAAATGCTACAGTGGACATCATACTTTGTAAGTTTTTAGTTGCTCTGTATTCCTGCAATTGCAGATATTTGCTTTTCTTCATAGTTAATTTCATGAAGTTAGCATTAGATGTAATTAATAGTCTAAAGTGATTTGAAACTAGAATTCTTTCTTTCTTTTTTTTAGTCTGGAAAGGTATTTGAAATCTTTAATAAAAAATTTTCTTATCCTGCAATTTTATAGTTTGGCAAATGTATGATGTTCATATAATGAGAGCTATACGGCCCTCCCAAGCTTAACAGGCATATCTCAATTTTCAGATTTTCCTATTTAGTCATGTTTGTGAGCAGCTCACAAATGTTACATTTTTTTCTTTAGTGGTTTTCTACTATTTCTTAATAAGATACAGCCTTTTTGCTTAGGAATAATGTTGGGCAGCTCACAAAGGAAGCAGCAAAGGCTCTAAGCAGGAAAAATATGAAAATTGAGATATGCCTTTTAAGCTTAGGAGGGCAGTATAAGTCTTTTTAGTAATTTTTGAAAATCAATGAAAGGTCTATATAATGGGAGATATTCACCTTCGAATAGTTTAGTGAGGAGACTTTTAATATATTCCGGATTTGGGATAATTCCGGATCTTAGATCATTTCAATATTAAGAAGTGAATTTAACATCATAAAACACAGAATCAATTTAAATTTAAAAAAAAAAACTCAGTTATTACTTGTTTTCTTTGACTTATAAACATAATTACTATTATTTCTTATTAATTTTAACATTTTTACAAAACATTTAATTTAAAGTGAGTTGCTTCATTTGTTTCGGTTTTTGATCAAGTAACTTCTCTTTTATTTTATCAGGGATGAGATTCTTCCGCTTTTTCGCGGATTTCCGCTTTTTTGTTATTTTGGAGAAATTCCGTTTTTTTTTAATCTTTTTTTTTTCTCTCTCAAAATTCCGGGGTTTTTTTTTTTTTCGAATTTCCGATTTTTTTCTCCCCTGCATAAATTTGCTTTTTCTTCCGAAAATTCCGCTTTTACACAAAGAAAAGAAACCTTCCTATCTTACATTTTCGAAAGAAAATCCTGGGAAAATATGCTCAGTGCGGCTTAACTCCACAGGCTAGGAAACTAGCTGATTTATCTTCTACTGCCGAATCAACACTATATCAGCAAGCTCTACAAGGATGAACATTCCAACATTCAGTGCCATCCAAAGTATTAAGTACCACCTTTCTGCAGAAACCAAAACTTCTGTGGCATATTTTGCAAAAAGAAAAAAAAAAAAGATTTTTTGCATGAAAATGTTGAAAAAAATTAGTTGAAAAGTTAAGGTCATCTTGTAGGGTGATCATCTTGTAAGATGAAGAAATAAAAAAACGGAACAAAAACAAATAAATAAACTACATAAAAAAAGAAAAACTCCTGTCAAAAGAGACAGCTATAAAGTTGTGTGCAAATGCAGCAAAAACGCGGAGAATAAGATATAAAAAAAATCTTTTCAAAATAGAAAACAAAACAGATGATTTACCTAGGCATTCTAGAGATAATGGAGTCCCGACAACTATGCCAGTAATTAAACAGAGAGATACTAATGAAAACTGTGTAAAAGCTGTAGCCTATAAAAAAACAAAAGAAAACCACTTATTTAACAATTATGGTAATGTTTCAAAGGGTTTCAAATAACAATAATGCTAAATGAATCTGTCATTGTAACTGTACAATTTCTCGACCCTTCTCGCTTTATGAGGCGCAAAATCATGGTGCTGTTACTTTTGCGAAAATGTATAAAAATAAAAGAAATAAAACAGAATTCAATATATGATACATTATTATAATTTATAAAGAGCTAATACATTTTACACAATTGCATGAAGCAAAAGAAATTATTTGTCCTTATTTTTATTTATTTCTTGAGCTAACTTCTATCAAAAGGCTATTAAATATAATTCTCTGACTTTTGGGTGAATGTTGCATCTCAGTGATGTACAGGTGGTAAATGTGTTTTAATGTCTAATTTTGTATTTGAAGATGCCCCTGATGATGTGTTAAACTTGTTTGTTAACTTTTAATGTGAATGATTTAATAATAATTTAATATTCTTTTTCTTATTTACACATACTGAATTATAAATAATTAAGTTATTAATTATTATAGTGTAATATTTTCATCATGTTGCATGTTTTACTTCTTTCGCTTCTAAATTATGGTACAAATTTTTTGCTCGCGTATGATTTCAGTCTTTTTACTTTTTTGCCAATCTCATCCCTGTTTTATGTATCGCCGTTATGTCCGACTCTGAAATAAAGTCCCTTTGCTCGAGTCCTTTTATTGCGGTGTTCAACACTTCCACTAAACTGTCAATTGGTATTTTATCTTCCACTTGTGTTTCTTCTTCACTCTCCTCGCTATCGGGTACTGAAGTTTGGGAGTTCATCAACACCATACTGCATATTTCGGCATCAGTGAGCCGACACTCTGTCGGGGCTTTATCGTCGCAATGCAGTACTTCAATGGCATCATCTTCTGCAATTTCTTGTTCTATTGACTTGATGTACTCAAGTAGTTCAAAAATTTCAGCTTTTCTTTTTAGATTCTAACAATTAGGATACCAACCCCCCCCCCCCCCGCAATACCTTCGTCGCACATTGTTGTACATGTGGTTAAATCCCTTCCCTCCCCAGATGGTTACGACCGGTTTCTGCTGACTCTGGGTGCCGATTTGGTAGATAAAAGTTAGGATATATATATATATATTTTGGGGGGAGTTATGGAATGAAAAAGGTCCAGATTTTGGATCATTCCGGATTTTGGACGTCCGGATTTGCGATGTTTGACTATATATTGAAGACTTGTGTGAGGAAGTTTTTAAATACAGGGTGAGCATAAAGTCTGTAGAAACTTTAAAAAATTCATAAAAATCGGAAAAATAATCGAAATAAAAGAACGGTTTTCAGGGTTAGCATCACTAGGTCACGGGAATTTTTTGAAGACAAGAAAGAAAAAAACTCTCAAAAACAGCCAATAGGTGTTGCTGACGTACACAAGTCAAAGAAAAGATATACAAATAACGAACAGAATGCCTCCAAATCGTTTATTGCAGCAGTATGTGTCCCACATGATCACCACCACAGGGGATAAGACATTGCAGGCTAGTGAAAAATCCAGCAGAGTATCAGGCAATGGTCTCTGATTCCTGGTTCACGGAAAACTACTTCACCAACAAAACTTTATCCTTCGCAATCAGCACCCATGTTCACTTGTGATTGGGGATTAGGAGGGCAAGTTCTTATAACCGTTTCATTTGCATATTTCCGCTGAAGTCGCTTGTTCCAGCGCCATCTATGGGCTATTTTTTTAGTTATTTTTCTTGTCTTAAAAAAATTCCCATGACCTAGCAAAGCTACCCTGCAAACCGTTTTTTATTTCGGTTATTTTTCTGGTTTTTATAAATTTTAAAATCTTCTATGGACTTTTTGTTCACCCTGTATATATCATTCTTTTGAGCTCAGATTTTAATGATAAATTTTATAATAAAATAATGCTCGGTTCTTTGATTAAATATTCTAGAGTTTTTTTCTCTCCAGTTACTCCATTAGTTGAGTTATTAATAAAATTTGTATCCTGAATATGAAATAAAATAAAATAAAGAAATGCATTTGATGCTGTGTTCTGTTGATATGAACTATCTTTTGAAGTTATTTTTTATGTGTAAATTTTACAGATGAAGAAATACAGTAGAGTCTCCATACAACGAAGTCTTTCTACAGCGAATTTCTCCTTATAACGAAATTTTTAATCGGAATGTTAAATAACATTCAAAATCTTCTCCATATAACGAATTTTTTTCAGAGGTTTATCTTTTCAATTTTTGTCATTTTTGAAGAAAGTTGATAGTTTTTGTGCAACTAATTCGCTCACATGTGCCCGTTTCTGGAACCACTCACTCTTAAAATGTGAAAATTTAACATCATGAAATGCAAAGCAATGTAAAATAACGGAATTTTTCAAGTAAAATAAACGTAAGTACATACTAGTACATGTTATTCTCTAAATTGGTGAATTGTCTTAACTTTTGAGCATTTTATTTATACAATAAAAATTAGTATAATTTTAACAAATTTATAATATATATTACTTCATTTTTAATTGAAAATCATAATTAAATACATTTGAACTTATCGCACCTATTGAAAAGTTTGGAACATTTACTTAAATAAGTGCAAAAATCTCCAATCTCTGTATAACGAAATTTTCTCTAGAATGAATTTTTCAATTGGAACCAAGCGATTTCGTTATAGGGAGACTCCACTGTAGTTGTAAATGATAAGCTTCATAAATTAACAAACTTTATTAATGATAGAATACTTTCATAGAAATGTTTTTCCAAATTTGTTTACTTTTCACAAACCCATACATTCTTGTAAGTAGAATATCTGAATATGCTAAACAATTAAAAATTGTGATATATTTATTCATCTGGTAAAATTCATTTTTTATAGGCAAGCTTCAACATTGTGGTCTGATTTGAAAACCATATCAGATGTTAACAAAGTTGTTAATTTGTGGTTTCTTACTCTCAATAAACAAGGGTGCCATCGTTTATTGCAAGCTGGTAAGAATATGTGCAATTGAAATTTATAGTTAGTTTTTTAAGTAAATATGACAATAAATCATTAAATTAAATTGTTTAAAATGAAGATATATAAAAATGTATTACATTACATGCATTAGTAATTTTTTTGCTTTATATTCATAGTATGAGCAAAAATGAATGTTGTTTATATTCAATAGGAGTAGAAGGTGTGATGCAAGCCATGATTCTTAGCTTTGGGGGTTTTAAATTCAGTGATCATCACTTGGAATTTGACACTGAGCCTAAAGACTTGCACAGAGACTATCATTTCCGTCGTATAATTTATGGTAATGCTACTCATGTCAACGTGAGTGTAATTGTTCAAGAGGATAACAAAGCTTTGATTTATGCAGCTTTGGATCGCAGTGATAAGGACTATTATGCTTGTGATGGTGGTTGTTTAGATCCCCCTGTGAAATTGGGGTAAGTTTCTTCCCATTCTTTTTTTTGAATAGTGTCAGTCAATTACTTTATTCTTTTGAAAAGATTTCAAATCACTGCTAGCACAATATTTTATTGCTATTAGTGCTACATTTTGTCATAAATTACAAATATTATAAAAAAGTTCTTACATGGTATAAAATTTTCCAAGTTAATATAACATTTTCTGTTAAATTGCAGAGATGGATCGTCAGAATTTTCTATCTTTTGATGTATACAAACAGATGTTATTGTAGTAATTAATTTGTGCTAAAATGTCAAACACTTTCATGTTCTTTTGCTTATGTTTAAAGAACAGAATAAGGTATGTGTATAGATATAATAATGTTATTTATGATTATGAGAAATTAAAGAAAAATCTCCTTAGTTATAATGCACATTTATTTGCTTTTTGTATGAATTTCAGTGTTTTTATCTCCATTAAAAGCTATAAGCTTTCTTTCTAGAAGAATAGAGCTTGCAACACCATGTTAGTTTAACTTATTTAAAGTGTAAAATTTTGATCAATCTGAAATTATCTCCTTTTATTGAATTTTTTGTCTGATTTTTCTTTTTAATTTTGTGAATATAGTATTATATTTTTAAGCAGTGCATATGTTACCAGTTATTAAATTTGTTTGCTTGCAATGTGTCATGAATTTCTTCATTCTCCAGATATCATTCAAATTCATTTTGATGCTGAGTAATGTAGAATTTCTGTATAGCATAAGATGATGCATTTTTGCACTTGATTGACACTTTAACTTGATTTGTTTCATGTTTGTAAAGATGGAATTTTGCAATCAATTTTTCTGATGTGTTAGAGTTCTGAAGTATTATACACTTATGTATTCTCAATGACAATACACTATTTTAATATTTCCAGAACTTAAGTATTAGTTAATTGATTAATTTAATTAAATTTTAATTCCATACTAGTTACATCACCCGGTAGTGAAATTTCCTAAATTTAAAAAAATGAAAACTAGACAATATTTACAATAAAAAATTCTACATTTTATTACATTAGTGAAAGTGTATTTTTGAAAACTGTTTTTATTAAAGTCTCATAGTCAATACTAATGAAATATTCTTAGTTACTTACTTCATTGACAGTTATAATTGATAAAATTTAACGAAAATTAAATTAAATATTTATAGAAATGGAATTAAAAATTTAAATTCTTTTGCATTATACAGAAAGGCGCATATGCAGCTGCTTCTGGTAGAATACACAAAAACAAAGTTAAAAAATTATAAAAAATAAACATTAATAAAACCTTAATATAAAACATAAAAAAGCAAATTAGAATGAAAGCAAAATGGAAGAAAATTGGAAAAGAGCCAAAATGGCGGTTCTTCCTCAGAGGCCACACGCCATTGTAGCTCTAAAACAGGACAAAAATTTTCTGAATAAAGGAATGACCATTAGTCAAAAATTATTCCTTTATGTGGCCTGAATTCTGTCCAACATCTGAAAATAGGATAAAAGGAAAAACATAACAGATACCTTTACTTCATTGACACTATACTTAGTGAACTACTCAAAAGATAAATAACCAATTTTAAATGTTTATGGTTGTGCCTTTGGTGTAATGTTTTTCTAAATATCTTGTTGCAATTACATAACTTAATTACGACTCATAAAAGAACTGCTGTATTTAAATATTTTCAGATCTGAACCAGTGCAACTGCCTGTCAAATTAACTAGTCCAATTACTGCTATATTGTATATAACTGCAGATAAGCAACACATGGAAGAACTAAAACATACCATTCATGTAGCAGAAGTTATTGAAGGTATATTTTGCATTATGTTTCAGTGCAGTTTATCTGTTTTTAAAATATCTTGTAATTTCGCAGGAAATGAAAAAGAACTCACTAAGAAATTAATTTCTATTTTCAGTGAAGGAAAGTAAGTTGTATTTTTTCAAATTGTGTTATCAGTAATTGCTTTTCAGCTAGTGAACATTTAATATTTCTCTTTTTAAAATTAATGTATGGAAATAAATTACTGGTCTAATTTCAAATTGAGTTTATATTATTCCTTTGTTGAGATTGTGGTGATTTTGATTCTAATGATGTGAACAAAAATCTTCCCAATTAATTCTTTGACTGAACAGTAATAAAATAAGCCTGGAGCTTTATATTTACCAAAATAATCTATAAGTACTGTTTTCTTTTTTTGCTCCAAGTCTATATCTTTCCACTCTGTTTATATCTGATACGTTGAATGATAAAAGTTTTAACTTTTTTTATTCCAGTGGTAAGAATGCTTAGATTTCTGAAAGTTTTACTTAAGAAAAATTGAAAATACTTTGTAATGACTTGCAGGTAAACCAGATGAAGAACCAGAAATTTCTAAGGTTGTGTGCAATGGAAGAATTCAATCAGAAGTTTTATTATTCACTTGGTTGCAACATAAAATGATTGCTCAAAATTTTTATATCAAACTTATTTGTATATATGTTACAAGTGATAAAATATGTTAGTGATATTAGGTTTCATTTGTTAAAATTTTAATGTATTGTTGAATTTATTACTTCATTAATTGGGTTCTTTTTTAAAAATCTTACTTGCAACAATCATGAAAGATTTGCCATATTTTTTGGTTTAGTGAGAAATTGCAGGATTAAAAAAAAATCCAATAATTAAGTATTAAATGTAACGATGCTTTCTGATATCACATTGATGTTCTAGCTGATTATTCTAACCTTGGGTTGTTTTTTTCAATTGTAGTATTCTTTACTATGTTTCAAGGTGTTAATTTAGCATAATTTCATATTCATTTCAAGATGCAAGTTTAGAAATTCTATGCCGCTGTTGAGTCGTTCAGTTGCTCTGGTCAAATCAAGCTCTTTGAGATATTAACTGTTTTAACACAAACAAAAATGCATACATTTGAATTAAAATGACATTCTCAACTAAAACAATTGTTCCTTTGTATTTTCAGCTCCTGCTCATGAACATCATATCATTGCCTTGCATAGGCATGGACATCAGTTAGGAGGTTTGCCAGCGTTTTTCTGGGTTTCAATAGCGTTTCTTATAGCTGTCTTTCATTTATTTTTAGCAAAACTGATATATAATGAGTATTGTGGTAATCAGGAAAAATCTCGTGGACGGTATGTTGTGTGATTGTAAATATGTAAATGTATAAAGTTTTCAAGTCCAAATTGATCTTGGTTGTAATTATTATTATCCTCAATTAAACACTTTTTTTATGTTTTTACATTTAAATTAGTACTGTGTTTAACATTCAATGAAAGAAATTTTCAAAAATATATATACAGTGAAACCTCTCTGAGCGAACACCCCTTCGTTCCGAGAAAAATTGGCCATTCAGAGGGGGTGGGCGCTCTAAAGGGTTTTCGTTATGATTACAAGATAATTGCTGTAATACATAATATAAAAAAGTCCGACACATATTTCTTTTTAAAATGAAGTTTGAGACTTATCTAAAGAGAAAGTAGTACTTTATTTAATAATTTTTTACATTTTTTGAAAAAGGATACAATTTGTGACTGTTTTAAGTTTTTACCCTTCTCGGGGGAAAAAAAACCATTTTTCAAGTTCGTTTTTCAGTTTAAAAAGTAAATCTCTAACCGATGTGTTTGTTAAATGGGATGGGCGAACCCACCCGGCAGCCGTTCAGAGGGGTTGGGTGGCCGTTGCTAGGGGTTATTTTAACATTAGGTCTATGGGCCGAAAAATCCGTGCCACGAAAAATTAGCCGTTAAGAGGGGTGGCCGTTCGAAGAGGTTTCACTGTACTGTATATTTAAAGGAAAATAACACTTAATTAGTAAAAATGATTTACTGATATTAAAAGGCTCTCTTTTTTATTGCCTTGATAAAAATTTCAAAACTGTTACAGAAAGGTACGTGTCATTTTGTTGAATACTACCTGAAAACTCTGCTTTGCTCGAGATCCATATTTTTTCATATACTGGCCATATGTTTCATATGTTTTTTTTCTGCAAATATTGTCACTAACTTTCTCCAACAAACGTAAATCTGCTTTGAATCCTTTCGTGTTGAATTAAAACTTTCAAATATAGCCTTTTTATCACCTTACAAGAGTTTGGTTTGAATGAAAATGCGAGAAAATTCTAAAACATTTATTTTCAACAATACATAGTTCAATAAACTAATACAGCTTTACAATGAACAAATATACTTATACTGTATAACTTAGTAACTGCGAAGCTTCTAAATAAAATGCTTCATAAATCAGATAAAGTCAAAATCGCTTGAGAACAATTCTCACTCGAAAGAATTTCTCTGAAGAAGAATGCTAGGACTTTGAATCTCAGTTAGGGGAAATGACTATAGTACTTATATAAAGTTAATATAAATACTCTCCATTAATACTATAAATGAAGTCAAATTGAAACTCTAATATGAAATAACATTTTTCTACTGTTTTTGGACAACATGTTGCCATGCCAGAAACAAACTTTCAAAAAATAGATAATATAAAAGTTAATAGACACTCAAATACAAAACATAAATAAGAGTCTATATATAACAGGATGCAATAGATTTAAAACAATAGCAAAACTGCAGAAATAGTTTGTCTCCCTAATGCCGCCCCTAAAACTGGTATCTGCGACATCTATACTTCTACATCGCCATCTATACTACTATCTATACAACATCTACACCGCTTCATACTGATTAGGATCATTTAAACGAAACATCGCATAGTAACTAAACTAACGTCATTGGATGTTTGAGTGCATGTTAAAAGCTACGAAATAAAAACAAAAGTTTGCATGCTATGAAATAACAGACAAAAAAACTAACTTTAACAGCGGTAAAAACACGTGAATAAAAGAATTGATGAAACAATAAATTTTATTTTATAACAATAGAAAACATTGTTACATTTTGCGTTTAAAATGTATTTTGAAACGTTAATTACAGTTAGAGAAAATATTGTACAGCAATTAAGTTGGTATCATTAAAAAGATAATTTTTTGCTCTTTAAAGTGTTGTAAAAATTTTTGTACCATAAGCATTTCAGAAGTTATTGGCAAAAAATGTCTAAAAATAGCGTAATTTTCGTTATTTAATTAAATAAACAAAAATCTAATTTGAATTTTAAAATAATTTTTACAGCGTTCTCCCTCTTGTGCTAATCCACCACTGTGCCAAATTTGGTCGCATAAGTCCAACGGTGTGGGCGTGCATCAAGAACCAAAAAACGAACACACAAACATACTTTCCTCTTTTATATATATAGATTGAACACAATAAAAAGCTTAATCTCAGAATATCAAAGGGTATGAAGGCTAAACAAATAGAAACAATTTTTTTTAAAACATTTGCTTTGTAAACATAAGTATAAAAAATTGTTATGTAAAGGATGCAATAACTTTGTTTATTTACAATTTTACAGAGCTATGATTAACATTTGTGCGTGATAGTATTAAGTAAAAATATTATTTCGATATAAATTATCCTGATTGTAATTACCTGGTGTAGTATGAAATGTAGTTTTTCATATTCCGATTAAAACACAAAGTAAAAAATATATATTTTAATAAATATTAAAAATGTAAATCAAATATGAATTCTGATCATATGTACATATACAACAGTCATAAGAATGAAGTCTAAATATCAGGAATGAATTTTAACTTTTTTGTTGAGACATTTTTGCAATCATGCGTTTCCTAAAGCGCTGAGTGCGAGCTTGTTGTTTCTTCTTGTACTCTTCTTTTCTTGGACATGTGAATGTGATACACTAATGGGAAAAAATAATAAAATTAATTTTTAATCACCCACTCACAAAGATAGGGAATGAAGTAGCTGCAAAGCATACAATAATTTAATATTTGTAGCCACTAAAATGACACATGTAAACTGATACAGGGTTCTTACTGATTTTTTACATTAAAAATCAAGGAGTATTTAAGGAGTCAATATTTACACATAAAAAGGGTTTAAAGTACACAAAAATTATATTAGAGTATTTAAAATATTGCTAATAACTCAAATAAATGTGGTTATATTTATTTCTTTTATAAGTTTTTACTAAGCTGATTTATTCAAGAATGCCATGTTAAATCTGTATATATGAAAGTAGAAAGTACAACTACCCCAAAAGTTCAAATAGTTCATTACATACCATGATTCAAATAAAAAACTATTTCCATTAATTTTTTTTAGAATTTAAATTCTTAACACAGTGATCCAGTATTTAAAATATAGAGGTGCAAAGACAGACATGGATTTAGATATTAGAAACTGTTTTTTGGCATTTTCATTGTTTATAAAGTAGTATATGAAGAAAAAATTAACAAAATTTCTTTATTATTACAACTAATTTAGCTAAAATTGATTAATAGTATCTATTTTGCTTCAACTCCACCATCACAATATATGTCCTTTACAACAAACCATATGTTACAATTTAAAGAAATAAAGTTAATTTTTCGAAATAATCCAAGAGAAATAACATTCTCAATTTGCACCATTCTATTGCTTTGGTTATTACTGATTGGCGCTTAAAACCAATTATTAAATTTTGAATACTGCTAGGAGATGAACATCAAATCATGGAAAGAGCAAAGCAAAATATTGGGTAATTGATACGGTGACGTTTTAGAATCCTTTTTATCGGTGAAACGTAGTACACATTTAATAAAATAAATGTTAACAATTGAAAATCAAGGAGTTTATAAGAAGTAAAACCCAAATTCAAGGAGTTTCCATAGTGCTTGAAAATGAAAATCGTTTTCAAGGAGTTGTTAAGGAGCGTACGAACCCTGTGATATTTAATCGTTTTTAGGGAAATATATTGTATTTGCTTTATCGGAGGCAATTTAAAATTACGCCAAGCAATGATTTATTATTTTTTTACATTGGCTGTTTTTAAAAATTACTTCAATGTAGTTTTTAAATAATATAGTTTTAGTTTCTTAATAAAATGACACAAAACTTGGTTTCAAAAAGCTATTTAAAAATGTCTTTCCAGAATAGCAAAGTTATTATTATTATCATTTATGCTTGGAAATTCGTGATAACAGATATTACCTCCATTGCATTTGTCCACATTAAAACAATATAATGTTGTAGTAAAATTTACTGAGGTCTAGTAGTATTTATATTAAATATTCATAATTCTCAATTTTTGCCTTCTTGTTCAACATAATATTTGCATTATAAATGCTCTTTGATACTTTAATATAGTTTTAAATTCAAATTAATATTTTTATGTATAAAAAAATTAAGTCCCAAATAAGTTACAGTAAAGAATGATTAAGAAACAATTGAAATTTTAAAAAATTATTTATTCATGGTAAATAAATAATCCGTGCAAACTTCATCAAAAGAAAGAAAACTATGAAAATAAAACTGAAAAATGCAATGAAGTACACATATTATGAGTTGATTTGTAATTATTGTTACTAATATATCTAAATTTGGTACTTTTCCGTTAGCCGGGCGCAAGCGAAAAATCGCCAAATAATGTAGAATTCTGCCAAATCTCTTCCAACCCGAAAATTACAATTGGCGACATTTGCACCCGGCTAACGGAAAAGTACACTAAATTTACATACCTGCTCATCAAGATAGTCCATCAGCTTCTTAACACCTATAGATATTCCATTTTCTTTCAACTCGTGTTGAAATTCCATTAAATTCAGGGGCTATAAAGAAAATAATTCCAGTTTTTAAATTTTACATTGAATAAAACATACATAAGCAAATATTTTTTAAAAATGCAAACGCAACTTACTGAATAGGTTAAAACTTTCTTGTAAAGCTCATCATTAGACAGGATATACTGTGTAACATTTGTTATATTTTCTTTTGAATCAGGCTGACTACTGTCACTGAAATCTGATGACAAATTGTAGAAGTTCTCCCTATTAATGAAAAGAAATTTAAAATTAAAATAATAGTTTTAAAGAGCATTTGTTGAGATGCATAAATTTAAAATGCTGAACTATTAAAATTTCCTTTTAAAATTTTTGTCGGAAAATTAAATTACTTTATCGTTATTATTATTAAATTTAATGTTCTTAAAGAAATCTTCACGAATCATCCTATTAATTGTTAACCAATTTAGATTTGTTTTTTCTTAGTATTAATACACATTATTGAAGGGTTCCAGTTATGAAGACGTCGTAAAAACATAACCAAGGTTATGTATTAATAAAGATAAATAATTTTCATAAACATCTATACTATTACTGCTACAGCTCATGAATGAGGCACTTGAAAATAGCAGTTTTCATTGATTAGTTGTTATTGATAGCAGGATAGTGTGCAAAATGCAGAATTTCACTCTCCAACCCCCTTTAAAATTAAAGTCTAATATTCTCTGTCAGGAGGTAATTTTTTCATAATTGAAAGGCCACTACTCCACCTTTGAGATTATTCATGCAAATGTTTGGACAATTTAATAATGAAATGTAATATTCATCCCAAGGTCAGTGCTGAATAATTTGTTGTCACTCTAGAATAAGACTGTGCCGATTTTCGATGCATCGGAAAATATCGATGTTACGCAATCATCGCCGTTCCGATGTTTATATTGTCGTTTTTTTTCGAAGCATTGGAAATTCCAATTTCCCGCAATGTGTACGATGTTTCCCGATGCATTGTAGACACTGATATCCAGACACGTCGCGAAGAGCAATTGTTTACGATCGTGCATCGATAACCGCAAGCACAAGGCATTTTCCCGATCATCAGTACCGCGGCGTATCTTTCCCCATTTTTCTTCCATCGTGACTCATCAAGCAGAGACACATTGCAAAGTGCTGACATGATGAATCCCGATGTGACCGCGAATGAAAACAACTCA
The DNA here is from genome assembly GCA_013235015.1 of Araneus ventricosus. Taxonomy (NCBI): domain Eukaryota; kingdom Metazoa; phylum Arthropoda; class Arachnida; order Araneae; family Araneidae; genus Araneus; species Araneus ventricosus. The sequence continues at coordinate 24,188 of BGPR01005636.1, forward strand.
TCTTGAGAATTGAGGAAACAAAGTGTTTTGTCTGTTGTAGAATCTCAGTCTTCGAAACGTGCATTACTTCGTGTGGCCTCGTGCTTTCTTCTAATTGAGTAAATTCTCTGATGTTGTTTTAAGTACAAGGGTATAATTATCAATCCTGTCGTTCTTCTTTTGTTTGGTTGAAGAGAAGATCGTATTAATTGTTTTTAATATACGATTTATTGTTGATAACTAGACAAATGTATGGTATTTTTTGACACTTTATTTGTTAGGTAACTAAGGATTGAGTTTATTATAAGCATATAAATGCCATAATCAACCACTCAAAAGTGTAAGAATGCAAAATTAGGCAATAGTAAGTGCGAAACATTGATGTATCGAAAGTGGCGATACATCGTGATGCTAAAACTTTTAACATCGCCCAGTCCTACTCTAGAAGACAGCTTTTTGTAAGGCATATATTTCATCACACATTAAAAATAATAAATTTTTTAATTTGATAACTGAACAGATAAAAGGTATATATACCGAGTCTTAATCTATGGTGCCTAGGGTGTACAGGAGATACTGTAGGATTGATTCAACTTTTGAATGTAATCTTTAAACTTTTAAGAAGGGATTATTGTGAATGTTCAATGTTTCCTTTTTCTGTCACTATGAATGGATTATGACCCTAGGCTCTATCGCAAATATTACTTGTCTTGCTGTGTAACATTACTCTCTCTTCCTTTTGTTATAAGAGTTTTGTGGACATTTTACATATTAAGTGATAGCAACTGTGCAGCAGTTAGCAAGGACCGCAATTTTGGCCAAACAATCATAGGGTTAATTTACAGAATATATATTTAACATTTGGTAATTCAGGGATGAGATTGGCAAAAAAGGAAAAAGAATGAAATCGTGCGAGAGCAAAAAAATTGTACCATAATTTATACGCGAAAGAAGTAAAACATCAGAACATGCAGCATGATGGAAATATTACACTATAATAATTTAATTATTTATAATTCAGTACATATAAATGAGAAGAAGAATATTAAATCATTCACATTAAAAGTTAATAAACAAGTTAAAAAAAATCTTTTTTTTTTTTTCGCAAAATATGCCACAGAGGTTTTGTTTCCTGCAAAAAGGTGGTACTTAATACTTTAAATGGAGCTGAATGTTGGAATGTTCATCCTTGTAGAGTTTGCCGATATAATGTTGATTCGTCAGTAGAAGATGAATCGGCTAGTTTCCTAACCGGTGGAGTTCAGCCGCACGGTCGAGCATATTTTCCCAGAATTTTCTTTCGAAAACGGAAGATAGGAAGGTTTCTTTGTGTAAAAGCGGAATTTTCGGAAGAAAAAGCAAATTTCTGCGGGGGGGAAAAAAAGGGAAATCCGAGGTGTGGGGGAAAGGAAATTTGGCGAGGAAAAAAAAAGACAAAAAAGCGGAATTTCTCCAAAATAACAAAAAAGCGGAAATCCACCAAAAAGCGGAAAAATCTCATCCCTAGTAATTACTGATTTTCATGGCTACTGTGATAAACCATGAAATATGGCAGCCAAAAACTGTATGCTGTATTTAAATTTGGAGATGAAAAGGAAGTCGGAAAACCAATAAGTACCTAATGTTTTATAAAGCTCTTTCATACAGCTCATATCTCCAACATAAGGCAAATCTTACAAATTCAAAAAATAATGATTTAATTATCACTTTACCTGGAATTATTTGATCCATCTGGACTGCTTGAAATGTCTGGTGAGGATGTTTTAGTTTCTGACGGATACATCTGTCCTGAACTTGAAGACTGATTTGTGTTGGAGGAGTTTTTAGGTTTAGAGTTTATCTTTGTAGCAGCTTCATTCGCTCGAGTAGTCGTCTTTGGCTGAGACTTCACTGTTTTCTTTGAAGGTTGATCAGAAGTGTCATTTATTTGCTTTCGTTTTTTAGGAAGAGATAGATTTTTTGTATGGTTTGTACTTTTTGGCGAGGACTGAGTTTGAGATTCTAACCTTTCTTCAGTTTTACCATCATTCCCTGAATAAAAGAAACAGAGGAAAACTAATAAATAACATGATTAGAGTATTAAGTTTCTCTTTTAATCAAATGTGTATAGCATGAAAACCAAGTAACAAATTTATTGCCAGCCGATAAATATTTAGCAGATGTTGTCAGTTCATGATAATAAATGGGAGAAATCAAACTGTTGAAAATTCAATTCAGAACAATATAGTTGAGAAATGCCTTTTTTTGAGCGAGCCAACAGAAAATACAACTTTAGCGTTTAAGAATTGACATAAATACCATGCCTTAAGATACTTCAATTATTTGAGCAACTTTCCCTGTAAAATATTATTAAATTGTATTTCATTCAGTGGCGAATCTGGGGGGGGGGGGAGGCTATTGAGTTACCGCCCCCCCCCCCAAGCCAGAATTCTTCATTTTATTTAAAATAATTACAACTGTTTTTTCTTAATTTCCCTCTTTTAAAAAAAATAATGAAAACGTTTCAACATTGCTTTCTGGCTATACAGGCTCGAAAATTTTCCTACTTTTGTAGTCATTCCCCTTGTATTTGTAGTTTTGATGCGGCTAAAGACATTTTTTGGCTAGTTATTTCATTGTAATTTTTATTAAATTATCGAAAGTATTTTATTGTTCTTTATGATTCTTATTGTCAGGCGAGTAAAGTGTATAAAGTTAAACAGTTTTGGTTTACTATAGCCTTGAGGTTTGACATTCATCACGACGCAAAATTTTTATGCCCTCAGCCCCCTCCCAGATCCGAATCCTAGATTCGCCACCAATTTCATTCACTTTCAACTGTTTGCAAGTTTAAAAAAATAAACAATTCTTTATGTAATTAATAATTTCTGTAATTTAAAATTATGAAAGCAGCAAGCAAAGAATTATAAGTTTAAGAAAAAAAAAAAAATTGCATTAACAGGGTGAAATATAAAAAATTTTAAAATCTAATTACAGAAACTTGAACTTAATTTCCCTTTTCTTTTGTACTTAAGTAAATTGACAAATGTTGCTTATTTCCATCTTAATAGAATATTTGAAAAAAATTTTGAAATGATTGCTAACTCTTACTAAAGTCTACCCTTTTGAATTAGCAATAAATAAATACTTCTTAAGTAACTGCAAGCTATGAAATTCTATTAAATACTCATACCACTAAAGAAATTTTTAAAAAATATAATCCAGATATTCTACACATAAAAGTATTTGAGGATGCAACTAAATGGAAGAATTGAGGTACTTACATGGATGAGTTTCATTGTATATATGAGAAAGAACGGCAACAGCTTTTTTTCTTGGTAAAGGCTTCACACCTACTCTTTTCAAAGCTTGTTTTAAATCTGGTGTCACCATACTTTTATAATCTGGTAATGGAGTAACTGGTGAATCAGAAATTTTGAACTTTGGTTGCAAAGCATTTAGTGCCATGACAGAATTACCTGAAAAGATGAAATAAATTAATTGTTGCATGCACATAAAGGTTGTACATCAAATTAAATTTTTATTAGTATCAGAAGTAGAAAGTATAATAATAAAAACAAAGCAATGATAGTGTTTTTTTTTAAAAAAAAAAAACATTTAATATATTCACACAAATATCAACTAAATATTTCTGGGTTGTCAGAAAAATCATTTTTGCAACAGAGACTACTGGTTCCTATTTGGACCTATCAATCACTAACATCTATGTTATTACTATGTCATTTGACAGCTAACGGTTCTCGCTTAATTTGAAAAAATTTATAGATGAGTGTAAAAGGAATATTTTAAGACTACAGAACAGAGGCTGTATCAGAATTCTTTAAAACATCTTTTAAATTAAAACCTCCACAGAAGCAAAAATGTTTTCATAAAACTGCACCTTTTATTTTATGAAACTTTCTAATGGGAAGCATATATCTAGGTGCAATATTTAAAAGAAATAAATGCTTGGTTCCACTTTTTCTAAACAACTGGTACATTTATTTTAGTTTCCTTTTTCCTTCTATTAAAAAAAAAAAAAAAAGAAATAACTTATTCTTTCAAACATTTTGAACTTTAAATAAACGAAGAATTATAAAAAGTGATTTGAAAACACACACAAGCATAATATAGATATTAGTTAGTAATATTACTGAACTCAACATAGAAGGACCCTAATTTTATAATACTAACAGGCTGAAAGCAATTCAACTGCTCTGTTATTTATTTTATTTTACTGAAGAAGTTGCTATAAAATAATTTGAAGTTGTAAACCAAATACAGGACAAATTAAGTATTTTCACTTATAAAATTTTTCAAAGCTTTTGTTTATGTAAGCTAATTCATTTTGTGAAATCATGGATCTTTTCTTTCATGCTGTTTTTCAAATTGGGGGGGGGGGGGGGAATCAATATCTTTATTAGTTTAACAGGAATTTATAATCTTGCTTTATTATAATTACTAGCAGTATGGGCACGGTGTTGCCTGTGGAATCAGGACTTCAACAAAATGGGGGAAAAAATGCCAAAATGAAAGAAAAAGTTTTGAAAACAAAATCAAAACAAAAGATACACATTATTGATCGAGTTTGCCCGCTTTTTTTCCTCTCGACAATGACGCGAATGTAATGACATCACCTGCCAGAAGGAATCAGATTGTAGAAATGCATGCTGGGAATGAAAGCATATGACGTCACCTGCCGTGAGGAAGGTCACGCACCAGCCAATGAAATTGCAACAATGCATTCTGGGAGTGTCCGGAGAAACTCTTGCTGTTAAATCTCCCTAGCAAAAAAACCCGTTTGAACTGATCAGGGAAAGATAAATTTAGGAAAAAAAAAAAGGGAAAAGATCTTTTAATCGTTTATGTTTTATATCTGACAGAAACATTCCAGTTATAAGCTGAAAAAAAAAATGAAAATTATAGAGATGTTAGAACGTCAGATACAAGAATTTAAAGAAATCCTTATCAAAAATTACCATAAAAGTGACTATTTTTCAAAAATTTCTCAAAATTCAGTAAATTAGGTTAGACATACGAAACAAACTTCATTAGAACGGAAATCGTTTGCTCTTTCCGATGGTGTATTTCTTTTCTTGTACAATTATCCAAAACCATTCTATTGAGAAATGAGTGTGAAAAATCACCCAAAACAACACAAAGTATTAAATAAAAAAATTTCTAGAAAACAAATTTAAAATTCTGGCTTCGTGGTGCATTGAGTCACCATTACAACTACCTGTGTGCCAAATTTCATGACTGTGAGTGCGATAGATTCGTCTGGACATCGTGCGCACACACACACAAACATTGCCTTTTATAAGTATAGATACAAAAAAATTACCCCTTTCTGTCTGATTTCCAGCTACTGAATTTTTGATTTTGCCTTTTTTTGGTAGATGTTTTGGTGTTGAATCATAGCTCTGTTTTGAAGTACTTGCAGAGCTTTTCAACATGTTTTGATCTTTTTCTAGAGGTCTGGCACCACAATGTTTATCTGTTTGAAAAGTCCATGGACTTTCAGGTGAAGATGGTACTAGGTCTTCAAAAGCTTTCTAAATTGTAAAGTAATAAATATAAAATGTCAGACATCTAAATAAATAAAATCTCGCATATCTTTAATTATGAAACAATTGAAAATGCCATTGTAATCAACCATTTCATAATGTTCATAAAATATCAGTAATTTTAAAAATCATTATAACTGAAATGCCTTAGAACCAAACTTTTTTTCAGCCGAATGAAGGTTTTTAGATAAAAATTTAATCTGAACAATCAGTAGAAATTTTGAAATTGCAAATTTCACAATTATTTATGAGTTACAATTAAAGCAATAAAAATACAATACATATAAATGACTATATGTATAAGTATTTTGTGACACAAATGGGAGATTAACTGACACTAAAAAAATAGCCAGGAACATTTCTATAACCCCAGCAATAGCATCTAAGTTAGAAGGTCTTTGCAGCAAAGAATATTTGATTTCACAAATTGATATAGTTTGTTTTTAATGACAGCTGTATAAAAACATATTGAAATAAAAATGTCTTGATTTAACTTCATATAACCAGTTCAAAAATATCATAAGGTAAAAAAGGCAGAAGTTAACCTCAGTTTTTAAGGCAAGTACGAAAAGTCAAAAATTTAATTAAATTATAAGTTTTTTTTTTTTTTTTAATTCTTACTGACTATCCCAATGTAGATTTTCACCTCTATTTTCCATTGAGAAGAAGTCTACAGCAGTCTATTTTGAAAATTCAGTGTTTCATATGAAATTTATATTTTGTTTTATGAGAGATTTCCAAAATGTGTTTTCAAAAATGTTTGACGCATGCAAAATGAGTAAAGATAAATACCATATAAATGCATTTACGTAATCATAGTACATGTAGACAAACATATATCATTTAATGTATGAAACAAAAAAACAACAAAAAAAAAAACTTACACACGAGTTATTTTTAGATTTTGCTGCTTCAATACGTTGAGATAATGGAATGTATTCATCCTCATCTTCAATAGTTGTTTCCTTTGCTTGACTTGAAGATTGTAGTCTTTCTATTGCATCTGCATCATCATTAGAATTTGAACAGCAATCAATTACATCTAATACAGGATTATTTGTATTAGTTCTGACAGAAGTGCATTCATTTTCATCTGAAAATACATCACACTGAATGAATTTAGGTTCATTTAACTCACTAATCTTATCAAAATTAATGTCCTTCCTTTTGTGAGTTGATTGAAGTTCTATAGTGACATCTGCATCATCATCATCATCAGAATTGCAACAAATGATTTCTGGCATAACTGTTTTTTCTTTGATGGATGAAGAACTGCTTTCCCTAAAATTTGAGGTAAAAACTGAATCTTTCGATTCATAATTCTCAGCGCATAATACTGCTTCTACTTCATGATTAGAACTGCAATCTTTGTCCCAATCACGCTGAGTTTTACTTGACGAACTCTTTTCAACTACTGGTTCCAATTCATTATCAGAATCACAAACAAGAATTTCTGGCGATGATGGAGAATTCATAGGGTATACATCATCATTTAAACTACATTCAAGGTTTCTTTTGAAACTCTTATCTTTATCATAATTACTCATTTCTGGTCTAGCTTTAGGTGATAATGCATAACAATTCAACATGATTTCTCTACTATTAGGAAATCTGGATACATCAGGAGATACAGAGCAGCCTTTTAGAAAAGGACGTTGAACATCCAAATCTCGTTCAAAATTAACACTCTTGTTTTGAACAAAGAGATTTTGACTTCCTGGCACTGCATCAAAATCATTAAATGAAGGAGATTTCAATTTTGAAACTTTCCATGGTGAAACTTTTCGTGGGGAAAATATTCTATTTTCAGGACTGCCCACAGAACAACTTTCCTTCAAGAAAGAGCTAGGATTTGTTTCTCTTTTTCCCGATTTGTTGTGTTCATTTTCTAGTATGACAACAGCCTCATTAAATTTTTCATTTCTGAAATTTGGCGAGGAACTGGATTTCTTTACTGAAGATCCTACTTTGAATTCTGCTTTAGAGAATGAGGGAAGTGAATTTCTTGGTGAAATTGTATTTCTTCCAGAGTAGCAAGGGAACATTTCAGGAGAAACACATTCATTTGACATGCTTTTATGAGGTGCATATGGTGATATTTTAGGAGAAAGCACATTACCAGAATGGATAAACTTTTCAAAAGGAGGATTAGTGTTCTTCGTCAATGTTTTGGAAGGAGTGGTATATGTAGATGTGCAATAAATTGACCCTTCTGATGTACGAGGCATTTCAGAACACACAATATTAATCACGTCTTCCTGAAATGTATCAAAATATGTTTTAGATTCTGAAGATAATCTAGCTTTCAGAATTTGGCACGAATCATTAGAAGAAATACTATCTCTATCAAAAGTTTCTACATTTAAATTATATGTTTGATAATTTGTATTAGCATAGGAAGCAGTCTGCTTGTTTAAAATACAAATATCTTCATCAACATAGTCTCTTTCTGATGAAATATTTTCTATACCCATAATCTCTTTTGCAACTCCAGTATTATGCTGTATGCAAACTATATCATCTTGATCAGAAACTAAATTTCTCAAGTTGTCAGAATTTGCACATGCGGTTTCATTTGATGTATCTTTAAAATACCCATCATTGGCATTTTGGGATTCTGTTTCAGGGTCTTTGTTATTTTCATTTAAGTCATGCTTCTGCTCCGCAGGTGGTTCAGTATCGCGACTATTACCTAAAACAGACAGTTACAAAAAGTTTAATTACATAAAAAGTGGGCAATTTTAAAATTACTTTTCCGATCATTGCAGAAAGGAAAAAAAGCCGTCTTTGAAATATAAATCACTTCAACAGGATTAGAATATATTGCATAAACATTTCATTAATAAGATACTTCAGTTTTTACTTTCTCGTACACGAAGTATACAAAGAGAAAGTATTGTAATTGCCAAAAAATTCGAACTCGAGATTTTGACGAATCTCCACGTTTTAGACCTCCCCGAGTCCGAAAAACACAATTTTGGAATCATGTCTGTGTGTCTGTGAACACGATAACTCGAAAACTATGAGAGCTACGGGGATGAAATTTGGTATGTGGTCTTTAAACATAATTTGTAGGTTTCTTTCAAATTTTGGACAAAATCCGTCAACAGGAAGTCTGTCTGTCTGTATGTTCGAGGTCATGCGAACGATATAACTCAAAAACTTGAAAAGCCAGATGGATAAAATTTGGTACACAGTTTTATCGTAATGGATGTAGGTCCGTATAAAATTTTGGGCCAAATCCGTCAGCGGGCTGACTGTCTGTCGGTCTGTATAATTGCATACTTGTTCAACTCTATGCGCATGCGTACTGGTAGAAATGCCTATGCATAGAAGGGACACTCCAAAAACTTGGCAGTTTGCCAAAAACCAATTCTGGCAGCGAGATTTTGTAAGGAAGCAAACATTTAGGGCGTCTCGTTTCACTTGCGTACTGGAAGCAATCTCTGCGCGTGCGCAGGCTATTCAGCGAGCAAGCTATTCTCCTGCTTTCTTCTCCGCACGCGGAACTTGCATTGCTAGAGTTTGATAAAAAAAAATAAATATTGCGAAGTTTTAATACATGCGCAACTTTTTGAATATGATTATTCACCTCAATATTTTACTATCACTATAATCTACAATGAAAAACCTTCTGATAGTCATTGCATTCTGGGTTACAGTAGGTTCAAACTTTTTATCCACACAGGGGGGAAGGGAAATGACAAATGTTTGAAAAGTATACGAGAAAGTTTAGGGGAGGCCACTCCTGCTGGTTTTCTTTCATATTTTCGATGGTAAATCTGTTTAATTTGCTTCTCTTGTTGTAGCACTAGTAACGATGCCAAGCTTGTGCTTGTAGCAAAAGTTACAACTCTGTACAATAAATAAGTATCGAATTCAATGAAATTCTACAATTAAAAAGCGTTATAATTATAAGCGTTCTACAAGGAAAAATCATTCTACAACCAAACTGGTTTCAAAATAAAAAGGCACTAATTTAAAGAATCTGTTAGTTTTAATAATATTTTTATCACAGATTCTTTAAGAACTTATTTTAATAAGTTTTCAATTTTTGTAAAAGCTTTCAGGTGCTTAAATGGATGAAATATGCATTATAGGTAAGTTCACATAAAAACAATAATGTTGATGCTTAAAATATAGTAAAACTTTGATTAACTGTCAGTTTCTTTTATCTGTCATTGGTTCCCAACCAGGGGTACGCAAAGGACTAGTTGAGAGTACGGAAATCAAAGCTGGTTATGGCGGACACAAGAAAACGTGAGGGATTAAAAAAATTACAGAATTTTGTTTCCACAAGTGAATATTTTCTATTTAATAACTATACCACTTGAATATTTGACTGTTACCAAGTGTAATTTTTAGCTATCCTAATAAGTTAATGCAAAATTAATACAATACCGATTTCATTTATTTTGGTATGGCACTAATACTATTGTAACCAGCTGGAGTGGCCTAAATTTTCTCGTATACTTCCCCAAAAAGGTGCTGTTTCCCCTTCCACCGCGTGGATAAATTAGAAGACCACATACCAAATTTCAATTATCTAATGTAAGTTACTAAAAGATTTGCACACATCTAAGCAGCCTTTTAGCTTGCCAGCAATATCTCCGATCTGATTGTTGCAAATTTACTACCGATAGTTGTAGTTGAAAATATCATGCACATTGGCAGAGTGCTTAAAAAATTAAAAAAGCATGAAAAACAGAACTGATGAATCAATTGACACTAATTTTGGTTTGCTACTTTATAACTTTACTTTTAACAACTACTTTCGTTCTGTCAATGCAAAATCCACTCAGAAAAAAATACATTACGAAATAAAACTAACCGCAAATCAAATATGCAACTCTTATTGAGAAAATGTTTCGGCGTGAAAGAAAAATTAAAAGAAAACACTCTATAATTAATTCACTTTTATTCGAGAAGAATTTGGCAGTGAGCCAAGACAGACCGTATTACGGGAACAGCAGTGAAAACGTGTGCCTTTCTTTTGCTTCGTACAATGGCGAAGAAATCAAATATGCAAAGTCAACCAGTTGACGGACTTGGCCCAAAATTTTATACGGACCCACATTCATGACGATAAAACAGTGTACCAAATTTTATCCATCTAGCTATTCAAGTTTTTGAGTTATAGTGTTCGCATGACTTCGGACATACAGACAGACTTCCTGTTGACGGATTTTGTCCAAAATTTGAAAGAAACACAGACATACAGACAGACATAATTCCAAAATTGTATTTTTCGGACTCAGGGAGGTCTAAAACGTGGAGATTCGTCAACATCTTGAGTTTGAATTTTTTGACGATTACAATACTTTCTCTTTGTATGTGAGAAAGTAAAAATGGAATAGGCAGATGGTTGGGGAGGAAAGATGGATATAATAGTAGGGGGTATGCGAAAATAAAAAGACTAATCAAGGGGTATGCAAGGGAAAAAAAGGTTGGGAAACCCTGGTCTAAAGGACCACATTGAAGGATCAGTTCTTAACCAATAACCTACAACTAGCCACTCAGAAACAGAAACAATGCTATCAAAGTGCATCAACTGGTTTGAAATGCAAGAGGACTCCTACTTCTGCGTAAGATATGAAACACTGAGCCTCAAAAACTCAGAAGGAGATGACAGATTATTTCAAAGTAATGTAGGTTTATAGTATTACAATACATTTCTGTACATTACTACTCTTATATTGAAGTTTATATTGATCGTTTTGTAAAATTATATACAACACTTATATATTATTCACTTTTAAAGGATTTTATTTTCATTTTCGTCCCAAGCCAGCAATGAAATCATGTTACTGTACAGCATATGCATTAACCCTTCTGGCACAGTGGTTGCAAAAGAGGACACCAACTTTAAAATTTTCTTAAAAAATCCATTTCCACTTTGAAACCCAGAAAATTGCAGGATATATATATATATATAAATACAATAATTGATATCAAACATTCAATTGTGTTCATTTAATCTATATATATTTTGAAATCTAGCAATAGCAAAGCATTGCCGGGTTCAGCTAGTTTATAATAAATGCATGTTAAAAGTCTCAGATACTGATCATTTTTATGTAGTATTAGCATGATAAAACAAAAGAATGGGCTTCATTTACAGTTTACTTGTCAAAAAGTGTAATTAGATAAAATAATTATGATTGATTAGCTAAATTAGCACACAATATTTAAATAAAGTGGCATTTATTACTTGTAATGAACAAGCAGTTAGTGCTTTTTAATAAGAGCTGAACATCATTTTTTCACTCTATAGTTCATGCATAAAATCAAGTTGAATTATGAATACATTAAACAAATCCAAATACTATATAATTCACTTAGTATATATTTATGATAACAAAATAAATCTTTTGCTATATTTTTACCCATCATAATGCGGGAAGAATATCAGAGAAACCACAATATAATTTTGGCACTTTTAGATATTTTTAAAATTTTGATAACAAGCTTAAATCATTATTCTAAGAATAATTATATGATTATGAAAACATAAATTTTATTTTATTTAGCAATTTTGTGTACTTAGAATTCTTTAATACCTTCTGATGGAACTTCTGTGTCCATTAGCGAGTCTTCAGTATTTTCTTTACCATCTTCACAAATTAACATTTCCAAAGTTTCTTTATTACTATCCAATATATTGAGCAAATCATGGACCTCATACCTAGAAGAAAAGTTGGTATTAATATCTGGCAACACAAAGGAAAAACAGTAGTAATTACAGTTAATAAACAATAGTAATTTTTATCGAAATAAATTTTAAAATAAATTGTAAAATTTTGAAAAGTTCAAAATAAAGATAGTTGTGTAATGCGAGTTCCTAAAACATGAATTCTAATAACCAGTGGTGGTTCGTGCTAAATCACCGTAGGGGTGCTGCAATGTAAAGTTCTACACTGCGTACTAATGATTTCTGCATATCTTACATTAGGAACTAATTTTTAATAGTTTAATACTTAGTTAATAAAAAAATTATTATTAGATTTTTTAACTTCAAATTATTTTAATAAAGAAATTTTAATTTAGAAATTACTAATTAATTTAGGGTAAAAGGGTTGACTGTCTGTCGGTCCGTATAATTTACTTTTGACAAGAATCCGTTATCTCCACGCGCATGCGTACCTGAAGAGCGGAGAGGAATTTCATTACGGAGTAGCGAATTACATCAGTTTGTCCTTGAGCCGGTAAGAGAAGAAAATCGTTACTCATCTCTTTGAATTTCATTTTTTGCCTAGATATTTTTCAATCACTGTAATGCAAAACCTTCCGATAGTCATTGGATTCTGGGTAACAATAGGTTCGAATTTTTTTAGTCATGCGGGGGAAGGGGAAACGGCACCTTTTTGGCGAAGTATATGAGAAAGTTTATGGGAGAACACTCCCGCTGGTTTCTAATGCAAATACATACAAAGCATCTATCATGTTGTATGGCAGTTTAAAGAACAAAGATAAAATCAACTGAACCACCGCGTCAGTTAAATGTCAAAGAGTGATGATTCACAATAATTGTCATTATATAACTGTTTTAAACAGAAAATTATATGCACCAAAAACTCCTTACTTTACAGCCAGCTGATGTAGTTCATCAATTATATCTTCCTTCCACTCAGCTGAGCCAGTGTAAATAAAATTTAAAAAATGCAGAGCAGCATCAAAAGACGTGTTTTCCCAGTGCAGAACATGCCTTCCACTGGGCACAGGTTCGTCAAATGCCTATTAAAATACTCAATAGCTTAGCACTTCATTAAAATACAAAACATGAAAAAAGATAAAATTAAAACAAGCAGCTTACATTCTTCAGTGAAGGACACCTCAAAGCTAAAAATAACTTGTGAGCAGGAATAACAATTCCACTAGCAGTATGTATATCAACATCACTCATCCAACAATTACCAATCAGGGAGCGAAGTGATTTGATTAGAGACGGAGATTCAATATCTTCATGAACTACACTGTTTTCCTAAAAAGAACATAACCTACTTTTTAATTAAAAGAATATAACTTACTTCAACTTACTTACAGATGTTGGTGTTCATAAGTTCAAAGCAGAATTAAACTGAAAATCAAATTTGTTCCTTGAAACATTGGAGATTTAGAAGTTTACAATAATTGCCATTATAATTTAAGAATACATAAAACATATGCAAAAAATACACGAAGTAAGCAAAAAATACATAAAGCAAGCAAAAAATACATTAAGAATGCATAAAGTAAAACTTGAAATGCAGTGTCGGGCTACATATCTGAATTGAAAGTATACAGAAGGACATCAGTTTTGTACAAGATATATGGCTGTTTTTTACAGTAATTTAATTATCTATTCATCACTCTAAATCAACAAATTATTCGAAAATAAAATAGAGGCGTTTTATTTATTAAAAGAAATTATTTTATCTTAAGAACTCTCAATATGTACATCTTTTTTTCTTTTTTTTTACTTAAACAGTGAATAGTATCTGCAGCATTTATGAAATTCAGGTGACTCTATTGGAATTTATGATAAAAGAAAAGACTTTAATTTTAAGGCCATTACACTTTGTGACTTTCATACTAATCTTAGCACTAAAATTTTAAAAAAAACACTCGTTATTCACAAATTAATAGAATAAAAAATATTTGTAATAACCATTCAACATTTGTCACAGCTTTTGATAATTTAAATAATAATTTAAAAGAAAACGGCTACCAAATAATTTCTTTTACTATAATAAAATTAATTAAAAAAGGATTGAAGAGCTTCTAAATTTCTGTTAGTTTGGTTTGAATTTTTCTCAGTAGATGGAGTTAGGTTTGCTAGCTTATAGACTTTATATTCTTTGTTTCTGAATTGCTGGATGGCATTATTTTTACTGTATTTCGCAGAGGGCAAGATCAGGGTGCGTAGTGAGAAACTGCTGCAAAAATTAAGCACTTTTAAGGACTTTTTAAGCACTTTTAAGGACTTTTTAAGCACTTTAGCTAAAAAAATTAAGCACTTTTGCACATGCATGCATACGCAGATCCGCGTATTTTCTAAGCATATGTTTTCTGTTTTACAATACTGCATATTTTTTATTGAAAAATTTAAAATATATATTTCTTAAATTTTAAATATTAATATTTATTTCTGTATTTGCACAACGTCATCTATTGTTAAATAATGTCTTTTTGGTTTGACAAAAAAAAATTAAAATGTAAACTGTCATTACCAAAAATTAAGTCAACTTTTATAAAATTAACAATAAAAATTTCTTAAAATTAACAAATTACCAGTTAATGTGCCCTTAGGGATAGCCATTCCAGTATTGCAATATATAGCGGTGCCCATTGTTAAAAAAAGAGGAAACGGATAATAAACTCATTAATAGTCCATTCATTGAAGGGTTTTAAAAACATTAAATCATATAGTTTTGAAAATTCGCTCATGTGTTTGTGAGAGGCTCCTAATGAACATACAAAAAGTCCCCGTTCCTGATGGGGGGAGCTCGCGCCACCATCTTGGATTTCATCCCCCCTTTTTAGTTTTTCTTGATATCTTGAAAACTATTAAAGCTAGAAGAAAAATAAAAGCATGCATTTGTAAGGAATTTTACGCTTGTTAAATCAAATGTGATTTGAAAATTGAATAGTTTTCAAGATATCAAGAAAAACTAAAAAAAAGGATGAAATCCAAGATGGTGGCAAACTTTGAGACTCATTATCTTGGAAACTATTAAAAGCTAGAAGAAAAATAAAAGCATGTATTTGTAGGGAATTTCACGCTCTTTAATTTTTTAAATTAATTGTAATTTGAAAACTGAATAATTTTCGAGATATTCAAGAAAAACTAAAAAAGGGGGGGGGGATAAATTTCAAGATGGCGGCGCGAGTCCCCCCCCCTCTCAAGACCGGGAATTTTTAGCATGTTCATTAGGATCTCCTCACGAATATGTGTACCAATTTTCAAAACTATATGAATTAATATTTTTTTCATCCACATTTTGGGTCTTCGTTGACTGGACTAAAAGCGTTATACGAGTATTAACATGTGTTGACACCTCTGGATCTATCTCACCCTGGATTCCTTGCCCGAATTCTTCCCTTTTGTCGGTTTTCATTCTTGATACATCCAGTATTCTTTTCTTGATACATCTGGTAAACAAAGCTTTATGACTATACTTTTGATAAAAAAAGAAAAATGTTTTACACTTCTGGAATGTTAATGCACTTCTGGAGAAAATTAAGCACTTTTTAAGGACCTTTTTTCAAAATAAGCACTTTTAAGGTGCTTAAAAATGGTTTTCAAATTTAAGTACTTTTTAAGCACTTTTCATGATGCTACGCACCCTGAAGATTAATTTTATCTTCTATTTCTATATTGGATTTGTTAAAGAAGAATTTCTGAAGTTTTTCTTATTTTAGAAAAGTATTTTCCTACATTATTTCAATTATTGGATAAATTTAGGCCACAGAGGGAATAATATTTGACTATTAAGTCATTCCCTTGACAGAAAATTTATACATATTAGAACTCTGATGGCGAGTGGCACTTTGAAAAAGTTCGCCATTCGAGTTCTCTTCCATTTTATTTGTTTAATCTTAATGTGTTATAATTTTTATTGAAGCATAATTTTTGTTGTTGATTCTATCTTAATTGGTTAGTTGATTATACACAATATTATTAAAACAATCACTGGATGATGCTGCGTTGCCCACAAAAGGTATATTGTTATTGATAATGCTTAGTTCTTCTGTTTCTTCTTTTTTTGTAATTAAATATCTTTCTTTTGTATGTTATTGGAAGTTGCTGCATTTTTGCACCATTCTGTTTAATACAAAGTTTAACTTTTATATCTCTTGTTAAATTATTTCCCTAGTACTTATTTACGAAACAGAATTTTCCCAGTGGTGGAGGGCTAGAAATGGGTCGATGGGGAGAGAAAAATTTTGATTTCATACGAACTACTGCATAATTCAAACAAAATAAATAACACACAATATAATAATGCATAATACATAACAAAATAAACATAATAATAGATAATAAAAACTATACTACACCCAATCATGGGTGGGGAAAAACAAGTTTTATATCCATTTTGCTTCAAAAGAAATACAGACATGACACAGGCTTGGAACAAAAAAAGCTGAACTTCATAAATAGTGAATCGTGTCAAACATAAATACCAAAAAGTAAAATCAGTGTAATTAATCTAACAATAAAATAAATGAATTTATACAAAAAGTGTTTAAGATATTAAAAATATTGTAGAATTACTATATAATAAAAAATTAAGGATGATAAAATCCGAAGCCGAAAAAGCGGAAATCTGCGTTTCCACGGAAATGTGTCATGTCTGGAAATATCAAGAAAAGGTTCAAGATTTTGAATTTTAAAGTCACGTGTGGGTAAAAAAGAGTGTTACTTTAAATAAATGAAAATAAAAATACCTATGAAAATCTTATACAAAAGTTACATTAGGTGACTGGTGTTTGGAGCAGCACCAACTCCCAATCTTGCCCCTTTATATTACTGCATTGTGGTGTGGGATACAAAATAGATGCCAGCTCAAATAAAAAGACAAACCATAACTGTACTTGCTCTAGACAATGTTTAAATCAGAAAAGAATAAATGGAAGTTTTCTGCAGACATCTACTAACATGTCCAACTTATCTAAACTAGTAATTAAGTCAAATTCTTGAATTAAAATTTTAACATATTTATGTTTGCTGCTACCAAAGTCTTACATGCAAAATGTATACAGGCCATTCTAATATCAAAAAGACACTATATAATGAAATCATTACATCTTTACAGAAACAATTATTTGTATACAAATAAATAAATGCCTTCTAAAACTTGTAAATCTCTACTAATAATAAAGGAGAATGTGTGTGTCTGTGTGTTGGTCATCTACAGGGCAGACAGTTGGACTAAGAGCCATGAAATTTGGCACAAATATACTTTGGAGGGTGGGAATGTGCACCTCGGAGCCCTTTTTTTGAAATCTTAATTAATTAAAAATTAAGCAAAATTTTGAAGTTTTTCCTTAATAACTTCCGAAAATATTAAAACACAAAAATTATCTTTACACTATCTGAAAGTGCAAAAAATTTTCTTTCCAATGATATAATTTAAGTTGCTGTACAATGCATTCTCGAATTTTAATGAATTTTTAAAAATATTTTTTGCCATAATTTTCAACAATATTTTTCATTGTTGCAACACAACTTAAACCATTTTCATTGTTTAAACAAATATTTAAATGCATATTTCTGTTTCATTGTTGTAATCTGAGATAATATCCTAATGCATTTTGCTTTCATATTTTATTTCATCATAATTTTTATGAAATCTGCAAACCAAGCTCTCCGAGATATTGCTTTGCTTACATTAAGAAATATATCCAATAAGATCAATGTTTTCATTCTTTTCTCAGCATGTTTTAATCTAGCTAACGTGCCGCTGGCCATAAAATGTGCTGCATCATTTTAATGTTGAAATCAAATGCATATTTTACAAGAGGAATAAGAAAGTGAAGATAGTGCTGACAACATGGAATTAGAGGTTACATGACATGGTCAGTTATTTGAATCCATTAAGAACATTTATGTAGACAATGATGAAAGGGTCCAAGGTCACTTATAGAACATGGGTTAAATATCTACCACAATCTGAAGCTTAAAATTAAGTTAAGAGAACCATGAATATAAAATGATGCAAGATTTAATTAAATCATATTCCCGACGAACAAGCTGGTCGCCGAAGGCGACTAGTATATGAATAAAAACAAGAAAATTTCCTTCAGAAAATGCAGCACATTTTGAAGATACAAACTAACATAAAGATATAATATTTGTTTAACATTAAGGTAAATAACACCAAAATGAAGTTTGCTTCAATTTTTCATGAAATTCAATGCATCTCTTCAAGATCATGGTGCAAAACAAAAGGTAAGAACAACAGCTAATGATTAAATAAATATAAGTTATCAAAGACACATTTCCATTTATAAACTGAGAGTTTTTGGTTTAGTTTAGCTATATTTATGCCCCATTTTGCAGCAGCATGAGGGTTGTTTTGGGACAAACCTCATAATTTTAAACTGTAGTCAGATGACGAGGCTGACACTTGAGGCAACATCACCTCTCCAAATTTCCACACCACACAAACAGGAGGACAATTAGCCCCGATAGATGTAACGTCTACCAGACCTACTTATTCGACAGTTCTTCAATGGAATCGCATCTTGATCTTGGAACCCTCCATCCCCAACGCCTAGATCTTCCCACCACAGCCCTCCAAGAATTTTTGGAACTTTTCTAAAGCTAAATTACAAGGTGGGGGGAGGGGGTGTCAGCTAATATACAGATCTGCTAATTTTGTAAAAGATGTAGCAGGAGCTATTTTGTTAGCCAGGTGCAATGTAAATTACCCAAACGTGCACCGGAAATAATAATACAATACCATCTATATAATAAAAGGCCAGGCGTGGAAGTAACGCTCTGGGAGGAATTAAAAATAACTCCACTTCTTTGGTCTGCATCATTTTCGGAGAAGCAAATCACGATTTCCGTTTTGGCTGTAAACAACCGAGACAGGTTCTTTTTTTAATTAAAGCTAAGCAAAAATAAAAATTAGTTATGGAATTGTAAATTTCACTTCTGGATTGGAGTAAAGGTCAATAGGATCTGTTTCATTTCTTTTATATTTTCTTTATACCCTTGTTAAAAGTTAAGTTATTTATGAAAATGAAAGTTTGTGGTAATTGATTCATGGCATTTTTTATATATAAATTGAGCCGAGTTAGCAGTTTCATTTCTTTTTTATTTATGCTGATTCATTACCCTCACTTCAAGGATCAGTTGGAAGTTAGTGTAGAATACTTTTGCTTTGGTTAAAAGGGTTCTTTCTATATATTTTGCATTTAATATTTTTTCCTTAACCATTCTTATACTACCTTTACTTAATGATTTTAATTAGGGGTGCATGCTATTGCAAATATTTTCTTTCAGTATTATTTTATTTTGTATTTGTTAATGCATTTTTTTCCGTTAGTGGATTTTGCATTATTTTCACTCGGATGAAACTAAAGTAATTGTTAAAAGTAAGGTTATTATTAAGTGAAGGTTAGTGTCAATTGATTCATCATGCCTGTTTTTCATGCTTTTTAAAAAAATTCCTTAAGCACTCTGCCAATGTGCATGAGATTATCAACTATAACTTTCGTTAGTAAATATGTGACAATGGGATATGTTTGGAGGGCTAAAAGCCTATCTTAGATGGGCACAAATCTTCTAGTAAATAATAAATTCTTAAAAATAACAATGGAAAAGGAAATTTTACTTTAATCTTTTAACTTACTTTTTGGGTGTTTTTAATGCAACCTTTGTACAAAAAGAAAAAAAAAAAAAGTCATATAAATCCTTCAAAGTCCATGTCAGAATCCAAGTCTTCATATAGTTCATAAAATTCAATTTCTCTCATTGGAATGTCTGGACAAAAAATAAGACTAGCACAGGTACCATAGATCATATATAAGACAACAAATGAATGGGAAAAATGTGCTAGCTTCAGATATTACCAGAGTTAAAACTATCATTGTTGGCATCAGTTTTACTTTACAGTGATTTGATTGGAAAATATTCCACACGTGTTACCTGCTTGGCAACATTTTTGCCCTCATGGCAACATGTTTGAACATCGCATGAATTTTTTTTCCCCATTTCAGCTTATATAAGGGTTTGAATTTTGGGTAAATTTTTGAAGAAAAAATGCACTTTCAGCTTATATTCGGAAATATTCTGCATAGCAGATACGTTTTCTATATTTATTAGTATTTTTAAGTTCAGAAGAAAATATTTACAATTAATTTCATTGTTTTTATTTAAAATTAATTACTACACACAAAGTGTCATTACCAGGCTATTATACTAAATTTTGAGTATCTAGGATATAGATCAAAGTTTCACTAGGATTTTACTTATCAAACTAAAATGATTTCATACAACTTAAGAATTACATTAACTTTCTAAATTAATCTGATTTTGAATTCCAATTGAACAATGTTTTTGTCACAAAATACATAAAAATAGAAACAAATCAGACACCAATCATGATCCATCCTTATCTCAGCATTACAGTAACATGTTAGTAATATACAAAAAAATACCATACAATTTTAAAATCATGGTTTATACACGAATCATTTTTTTTTTTACAACAGCATAATTTCAAGTGAAGCATTTGATTATAATGGTCCTTTTCTAATCTAAAAGCATGTGTCTCCTTTTCTTCTTAGAGACTTAAACTATTATTTTGTTGTATTGATCATATTTGTTTTTGTAATATATCAGAAAAATCATAAATGGAAACGTAAATACACACACTGAAATATATTAAATAAATGCCTTCTTCTTACATCAATCTTGTCTGCAGAGCTAAATGTGTAATCACAAGGCAGCTGAGTGAAAATGCGATGCCCTGCTATTTGTGATAGATTACATAGCTTGCTGCCAACTTCAACGTCAGATGGAGAAATCCAGTCCAACAACTGTTCCACATAGTACGCTTTCTTATCTTCAGCTTTACCGCACATATTCCACAAAAACGCTCTCTACAAACAAGTGTTAATATTAAACTTTAATATTTTGAGAAAAAAAATAGAATGAAAAAATATTATATATGAAAATAAATACAGTAAAATTTCAATTAACTGTCACCTGTTTAACCGTCAGTTTCTGTAATTCGTCATTGTCTAAAAAAAGTAGTGTAGGTTTATAGTATTACAATATATTTCTGTAAATTACTATTCTTATATTGAAGTTTACATTGACTGTTTTTTAAAATTAAATACAATATGTAGGTATTATTCACTTCAAAGGATTTTATTTTAATTTTTGTCCCAATCTAGCAATGAAATCATGTTACTGTACATATGTATTAAGAGATTTTGGTTATCCATCACAGCTCTGTTACGAATGGTGACGGTTAATTGAAGTTTTACTGTGTATAGTAAATTTTTTCACCTAACTCGGGAATTTTCTAATTAAACTGAACAACAAAGAAAATACCGCAGAATTTAAAGCATGCAATCCAACAAGAATTTCAATATAATGAATGTGAATATTACTCCAAAAAGTTTTAACTGGCTTTCATATCAGAAATATTAAGATGTTTCTCTGTAATGTAATCCACTGAATATTGAGTTTATTCAATATAATATTAAGCATAACTAAAGAGATGACCACTAGATAGTTCAGAAAAGAAAAGCAAACACCAACGTGATAAAAATTGGGAATTGCGTTGCTTTCTTAAAAATTTCATTCATATACAATGGATTTAAGTAAATGATGAGAATATTTCATTGCTGCTGTATCAAACTGTTGTATGCCAAAAACCACACACAACAAAACTACAAAATTTTAATGTAACAGCTGGAACCACTACTAGTGACATACAGCATTTTGTTACAACATACAACAATCAGAGAACAGATGTAGCTGAGTAGCTGCATAAGTGTTTTGTATGAATAAAATGTTTTGGTAAATGACATTTTGTAATAACAGTGACATTTAAAAAAAAAATCTGTCCCAGCTGAAAGAAGAAAATTACATAATGGTTGGAAATTTAAAAGTGGCAAACATATAATTACAGCTGATACAACATAGGCCAGAGGTTGCCGTTTTACAATCAATATTTTAGAAGTAAAGAGAAGAAACTTTCAAACCTTTTGTTCAGTGCTGTCATGTTTCACATCTTCACTAACATCACTTTTGAATTCACTCTACAATTTAAGAAAAGAAATTAAAGCTCAGTTTTAATGACAGAAGAAAAAATATCAGGAACTAGTTTTTCAGCATATGAAAAAAAGGGAAAATTTATGGTAAAAACAGATATATGAATGCAGCAGGGATATTCAGTTAATCAAATTTGTTTAAATAAAATGAAATCTAAGAGAAGAAAAATTTTCATTTGTATCTGGATTTCTATTATCAGAGTGACCAAATGTCACTCTGATAATGGAATGGAACAGAAAACTAATATATTAAAAACTATGATACACACCAATGATGCTATCACAGAATTCACTTTCTCAAGTATAATCTTCTGCCTTTCTTCTTCACTTCTCAACAGCAAGAAAGAAGTAGGTTTCCTTTCGAAAATAAATAAAGAAATAACACATCTAATTTTTAAAAAGTGCACAAATTCATAGTTTCAAAAGTTATACTATGAATGGTGTAAAAGAAACTAGCTTATTTTGTTAAGTTTGAAACTGTTTAGGCACAATCTAAAAATCAATGTACAAAAAATATCATTCTACTGTGGTTAATCAGTTAAATATGTTAGAAGAAAAAAAAAAATGGTAGCAGTTATTCTTTGACTATAGTTATGCTGTGATATTTGGGGATTCTTTACTGGTTGCATTCACATCAAAGTATGACAAGCTGCAGTTAATAACAATTATTAACTTCACTTATAATTAACTAAATTGATTGATAATATTTAAATTAATTTTAATGGCAAATGCTTTTTCAAGTCTATACTCACAATGTTTTCTTTTTTGAGACAAATTTACCAGGATTTTGAAATTCAGACGGAGCTTGTAAAATAGCAGTTGACTGACTGTCTTCAGGATCAGCTGAATCAAAATTTGTAGGTGTTTTATTTTCATTTTCTTTCAAGGATAAGGATAATGCTTTGGCCAAGTGTATATCAGATTCCATTGCACTGCAGAAAGGAAAGATTGCTTTGAGTATATGAAGAATTATAACTTTATTAACTATTACAAGAACTATTTTCCACATCACTGAATTCATTTCAATTCTTTTAAGCAGAGAAAGAAAAAAATGCAAAATCATAAACAAATAGATCTGATGCATTTTTATGTTTCAGCAACATCAACAGCATACACAATAATAGTTTCACACCCAATAAAAAAAATCTCTCAAAACAAGGAATTTCTTAGGAGCAGATTAAATTATTTAGTTTAGAATCAGATAATTTATAAGTAAGGGAAAAATTTGATTTGTGCTTGAGTTACCTTTTTGGTTTTATGAGAAACTTTTTTGCAGCAGGCTTCTTCGGTTGTTTTGCTGGTCTGTGAGGGGGAAAAAAATCCCAATTATAAATTTAGTACTAAAACAGAAATAAAACAAAAATGAAGTAAAAATATCAAAAATAATGAAATCATCCACAAAAACATTATGATTGGGAACAGTCGGATACTGAATTATAAAAACTAAATGCTGTACAAAACGTGATTTTATTTCTAAAGTTAAAATTATCAAATAAAGGAAGTTCCACACATATCTAGCTTAATTTTAAATGACTCTCATGGGATATGTCAACATATTTTTTTTTTGTATGTGTTTTAATAACGAGAAGGAAAATAAATAATTTCATCAATAAAGTTGGTCAAAGAATTAATGAAACAACCCCATCTTTATGGTTTCATGCAATGTGTCAGAACAGTGAAATAAAAATAAATAAAAAAATCTAAACTATGAAATCCTATAATTAAATGAGCATCATTCATTAATGTCTTACAAAAAACATTACATTATAAAAAGAAAAGTGTAATCACTTTTATTTGACAAATAATAATGCAGTTGAACTGAAGCAATTTCTTTCAATGCAACGCTCAGTGAATTTGAGAGAAACTGCAGTAAATAATTTATTAGTAAAATGATTATGCATCAGTAGCAATATGGATAGAACGCTTTCATTTTAGTCTGTCTGAATCTATTAGTTAGTAACAAAATCATCCTAAATCCCTCCAATTTTTTGAAAAATTCTCTTAATTATTGAATAAGATTTCTTACTTATTATTTAAAGGAAGTCCTAACGCTCTTCGCTCTAGTACATGCTTTTCTTGAAGTCGAAGAGCTTGAATGACACTTTGAGTACTCAGACCTCGAGATTTTCCACACTTTTTTATATGAGCACTTCTTACCTGTAACAAAATGATTTTAGTAAGTTTTCATATTAAACATCGGAAATGATATATATTGTAATCTAATATGGAACAAACGTAAATAAAATCCTAAGAATATATATAATTTTATGCTAAATAAATAAATAACCCAGACGTGACACAGGCTTGGTACAAAAAAAGCTGAATTTCTTAAATAATGAAACGTGCCAAATATAAAAACCCGAGAAGTAAAATAAGTATGATTAATAAATAAACAAACAATAGATAAATAAATAAATAAACAATATATAAATAAATAATAAAATAGATAAATAAACAATAAAATAAATAAATTTATACAAAATGTGCTTGAGATATTAAAAATATTGTAAAATTATTATATAAAAGAAAATTAAGAATGATAAACTCTGATATTGAAAAAGCTGAAATCCTCATTTCTGAATAAATGTGTCATGTCTGATAACCTTAATAAAAACAGTTGTTTAAAAGCACACTTTTATTAGTGAAATGAAAAATAGAATTTTATTTTAATTATTTTCTACTGTTTAGTCTTCAATTAATAATTCATTATTATGCCTATTGTGAGATAAATTTTTTCTCTCAAATTCACTAACGGGTGGCGCCATTCAATAGACATTCCATAGAATTCAAATTTGATAAAATTAATGATTAACTGATAATTAAGTTCTGAAACTATTAAAATAGCGTATTGTCATTGAGAAAACACATTTGAACAAAACTTAAAAACTCTACAACAAATTACAATGCACTCTAACAAAAATAGTATTAATATTCTGAAGTGAATTACTTTAAAAATTTGTTTGCATGTTATGCAATTTTATTATGTTAATAAATGTTTACAAACTCTGAATAAACATAAATATAGGGTAGTGTTTCTCTTTTACACTAACAGCAATCGTTACTAAGCATAAATGTTGCAAATAGTTAGGTACTTTTCCACAAGTATGGTAGCTATGAGACGACTCCTGACATCTGCACCCGTAACTAAAGGAACTGATCTCTGGCAGCATTATACAACTGAGCAGAACGAAATGTGAAACAGTCTCGTTGGGTTTCGCTCGTGCATGCATTCCAGTCACGTTGAAGCTGTGTTCATGCAGTTGCGAATTCTCTTTCTACTTCATCATGCTGTATTTACTGCATCTATGTTTAATCTTGTTTTAACCTACTTTTAAGTGTTAAATCTAATTTACAGTTTTGAAGCATTTTAATAAAAGAATTCGTTAATGCTGGAATACCTTCTTGTGTCCCACCACGATGCCTTCTGATAAAGAGTAATTGTCGGTGTATTATAGCCATTTGAACCCCGACAGCTACTCATATCTGTGCAAATGCATTAAATACCACAATCTTATATAAAAATTGTACTTTTTGCCATTTATAGCTGCTGTATTTGGCACATTTGCTGTGGATTTCAGCTGCCGTTAAACAAACAAAAAAGTACTAAATACATTTATGTTTCAGTTGCTACAGCAACTAAGTGTATTTAAGTATTATTTTCTTAATATATTCTAACATATCTTACACTTTTTTTTTTACTGTAGAGCATAAAATATTGCATTTCAATTAGGGAAGTGGGAGAAAACTTACCTCAGATGTAGGGAAATGTTTGAAGCATAATGGGCAATCTAATATGAATGCATTTTCTGCTGTAGTTTCTTGAGTAGGAATAACAGTGGAGGACTGGCCATCAATGCATCTAAAAATAATATTCTTAAATTATACAATATGAGAAAATAACAAATTATATTTGACTGAATTTGCTTTTTTTTACAAACTAAATCATTATTTGTGATGCTGAATTGAAGTTCAATCTTATGTGCTCTTTAAAATGAAACCTAAACCCAAAATGAATTTAATTTTAGAAGAAACAGAAAACATTTAATAGTTTTTATATGTAGTATCAATATTATTTTCAAAAGAATTAAAAATTTTAAAAATTTAAATTGATTTCTAAATGAAAAAAGTACATATTAAATTTTTTTCTTCATCTAAATAATAAAATGATAGCAGAATAGTTAAAAAATATATTTTTTCAGTCAGTGTTGGAAGTTCATACGGCAGAAACAGCTGTTTATTATACAATAGATCTAAAATTGTGATGTATAGAGGTGACAAATATCAAGCCATACTTGATTGTTAAAAATACATTTAAAAAGAAAGATGTAGCTTGATTTTAATCTATATATATAAAAGGCAATGTTCGTATGTATGTGTGTTATAGACTAAAAACTACTGGACCAATTTCCGCACGGTTTTTTGCAAAATGATCTGCTTTGCCCAGGGAAGGTTTAAAGCTATTGAAATCGTTGATCTGACCATTAGAAAGGAAGTTAGGGCCTAATAATATTTTAATGTTTGGCTACCGTTGGCGATGGTTGAGAAAACAATTGGTGCAACTTCTTCCTAACGCAGGCGCAGGGTTATTTTTTGGAGTCACATCGACTTCGGGACCAGAGGCAGGGTTGCCATATTGGCCTTTTTTGGCTTTATTTTTACGATTTTTTAAAAATAAACTATTGATATGACATTTTTCAAATTGCTCACAATGAGCTGTCAAACAAACTAGTTTCAGAATAAGAAAGGCTTCTGTCGCCTCTCTTCAGAATGTTTCTAGAGGTAACTATGTTTGTCTATGCGCAGCATATAAAAACCATTTTCTCTGTTTTTATTTGCTTCTTTTCAAGACCAAATTCTTATATGGAAACTCCCACGTAAAATATTCCTTTAAAAAAAAAGAAGGAGAGGTAGAGGAACGGAAAGAAGACACCACATTACAAATCTTTTAAAAAAACGAAGAAAAAGCATTTATGTTTGCAATTTCGGTATTGTTTGAAATACCTATATTCAGCAATTTAACAAATGTTTAAATGTTAAATCTAAGGGACAGAAAAAAAGCCTTCAGAAACAATATTTAGAATGATGCAGCACATTGGATTTGGGTGTCAACTATTTAAAAAACATTGAAACAAAGAGCAGTGCATTTTTGATATTTTTATCACATTTTGGAAACTCAGCCATCTATTATGAGTCTGAAATCAGTTTTTTTTATATTAAGAGATTTTTTTACTATTAGTCATTTACTATGAGATAAAAGAACTTTTAATTTATTGTAATCACATTGAAAAATAATATAGAACATTGTTGTCAACAGGAATTGATATATTTTGCTAGATCATTTCATTCTGCACTGTCAAGAACAGAATTTCTTTTTTCGCAAAGATGTATATGTAGATGTTTTTTTTTTTTTTTAATTTCACGTAAATGAAATTAACGTTAATAATTGCTAGTTTAATAAAAAAAGTATTGTACATATGTCATTCTAATGGGATTCTTTTTCATCAAGGATTTTCTTATAACAAATCATTTAAGTGCTTTAATCAAATTTGGCCTTTTTTTTAAAGAGGGTTTGGCATTATTTTGCTATTTTGATCTGGTAACTCTGAACAGAGGTGAGATTTTAGGCCAATTTGTGCATTTGTTGTTGATAAAAATGCCACCAAAATGACAAAATACTGGCCGTCGTACAAATGCAGCCACGAGAAAACGTTAAGAAAGACAAATGAAACAGAAGAAAAAACAGCATAACGAAATGAAGGAAATAGATTACATATGTCACAGTCACATGCTACTGAATCATTACAACAACAGGAAGTATGAAATGAAGCAAGTCGAGTAAGAATTAGAGAATTAAGACAATCTTTGTTATATAGTGATTGAAATGAAAAATGTTGCAATAATGGATTGATGATGACAAATGAATCAATTAAATCGATTGGTAAAACTTCATCGTATTGCATTTGAGTATAATTTCATAAATTGAATATAGCTTGTATCCACTTATGGTTGTTGAAAGTATGAATAAAGTTTGCAGAAATTGCAAGGCATTAAAATTCAAGAATGAAGCACCTGGGATGTGTTGCTTGAATGGTAAAGTTAAATTGCCACCATAGAAGGCACCACTTCAGCCAACGTTCTCATTGGTCTCTGGTACTACAACATAATCGAAATATTTTTTGAATAACAAACAAAATTATAACACATGCGTTCAAATGACTTCGTTTGGTGCAATGAATATAATAACCGAGAACTGTATGCCAACATTCAAGACTCAAGGACAAATAAATAATACCACAGGCTCTTTGTTACCATTTATGGATGCTGACCACAAATTTTTGCAGATATATTTCATTGAAAATTCAAGTGATCAAGTTAATTGATAAACACACATTAAAACACATTTACAAACATTGTCTTTATATATATATAGATATCTAATTTTAAATAAATACAATAATTGATATCAAACTTTCAATTGTGTTCATTTAATCTACATATATTCTCAAATCTAGCAATAGCAAAGCATTGCTGGGTTCAGATAGTAGTAATATATCTAACACATGAGCATAAGGTTGGAAGAGATAGAGTTCAAAATTGAAAGTACATTAGTTTTGAATAAATATTATAGAGCCATGTTTTTTCATACATAATTCAACTTTTTAAAATCCTCTTTAATTTTTTTTCCTTATTTTCATTTGATATCTTTATTTACTTACTATTTTTCACAATGCTAAGATAGTATTGATATTTTTATATGGTCTGTAAAGTAATCAAGTATCACACATGCAGAGGCACAAAGCCTAAAAATAATACTTTATGAACAGATCTTTAAAAAAAGTTAGCCTAACTCAAGTTCCTTGATAGGCAAACTATGATTCTGCCCAAAAGTAAAGCAAAAGTCTAATTTATGTATGATGTTACTTGCATTAAAAAAATAGTTGATTAAAAAATGTAAAGAAGAAAGAACAAAGAAGGACAAAGAAGAAAGAACATTTTTAACAAATGCATGTTTTGCTCAAGGATTTCTGAAAGACTTAAAAAAATCAAAAAGCTAAGATATTCTTTATAAGTACTAAACTAGATGATAATTTGCACAGATATCAGCTAATTTGAAAAAGACAGTTTATACTTAAATGAACAATTTAAAACTTACTGATTGACATGAATTGCACGCTCATTGAAATCTAAATGAGTTATATCAGACTGGCACACAACACAAGCAAATATCGCAATTTCACGTCTTTTCTTAAGTTTTTGTTTCTTTTCTATTTGGGATTCCTGAAAATCATCTAGTGTTTCATCTAACTTATTTTTGCTATCACATAGCACTTTCTTAGCAGCTGTTGCTTTTTCGAGGCATAAAGAATTCTTTGCATATTCCTTGTGAATTTCTCCTTGAGTGGACATTTTCTCTAACTCAACTTTGTTAGATATATCTTTCATTTCAGGTGGAATACTCCTCGTCTCTGATGGATATCCTTTATAACTTGAAGATAAAGGAGCATGCAAGTACTTTAAAAATAAATTCTCTTTCTCTGCTTGAAGTGCCTTTTGAGAAGTCTGATGTGTACCGTTACCTGTGAAATACTCAACAGTTAGTTTTTATTAAAAAACTGCCAATGCAGTCAAAATTTGATATGAAAAGGAATTAATAAGAATACTGATATGAATTTAAAGATATTATTTAAATGTCATAGATGAATCTTTATAGCAAAACCATCTCAAGTCCTTTAAAAAAGGATTTATTTCCTTAGATAAACATATTACATTCTTTGAATCAGCAACATCCTTTTTCATAGTTATATTCTCTTAAGCAATCATAGTTTCAAAAAATAAATAAATAATATCAAGAAAAATAACTTTAATTTGTAAGTTGAAGATGAAGGAATATAGAAATAATCTATAAAATTATTTCACATCTTTCCAGGTCTTCTACAAAGCATAAAATAGAAACATGCATTTCACTTTAAAATAAGATTTCAGTTTTTCCCCCTTCTTATTCCCACACATAGAAACATTAATAAATGAACATTCAGTTCATAATAAATCAAATTTTTCATAATACAGTCAAACGGCGCAAATCCGGACGTCCAAAATCTGGCCCTTTTTCATTCCGTAACCCCCCCCCCCCCCACCAATATATATATATATCCTAACTTTTATCTACCAAATCGGCGCCCAGAGTCAGCAGAAACCGGTCTTAACCATCTGGGGAGGGAAGGGATTTAACCACATGTACAACGATGTGAGACGAAGGTATTGCGGGGGGGGGGGGGGTTTTTGAAACAAATTGTTTTAAACCAAAAAAAAAAGCAGAAACTTTTGAACTACTTGAGTACATCAAGTCAATAGAACAAGAAATTGCCGAAGATAACGCCTTTGAAGTACTGCATTGCAATGATAAAGCCCCGACAGAGTGTCAGCTCACAGATGCCAAAATATGCAGTATGGTGTTGATGAACTCTCAAACTTCAGTATCCGATAGCGAAGAAGAAACACAAGTGGAAGATAAAAAACCAATTGACAGTTTAGTGGAAATGTTGAACACTGCAATAAAAGGACTCGAGCAAAGGGACTTTATTTCGGAGTCGGACATAATGGCGATACATAAAATAAAAGAGAAGTTACTTAATCAAAAACTGAAACTAATGAAGCAACTCACTTTAAATTAAATGTTTTGTAAAAATGTTAAAATTAATAAGAAATAATATTAGTTATGTTTATAAATCAAAGAAAACAAGTAATAAATAAGTTTTTTTAAAAATTTAAATTGAATTCTGTGTTTTATGATGTTAAATTCACTTCTTAATATTGAAATGATCTAAGATCCGGAATTGCTGAAGTCCCGACGATTCCGGATTTACGACGTTCGACTGTACAACTATAACCTTACTAGCTACTATTATAAAGCTTCTTAGTATGCTGTTCCAGATAACACTCAAAATAACATACAATCAAATCTTGGATCAAGCTATGATATACTATATACTTTAGTCATACAGGACAGGTCTACATTTTACTGAGCGTTAATTCATTTATGTTAATTAATTAGTGAAGTGGACATTTTGAAGACGATATTGTTTCCAAGGGCACCACTCATATATACACTATCTTACAAAACTATCTTTACAGTCTTAAAACAATCAATGCAATTGCTTTTAAGCAATAGTACAAATTAATGCTAATTCATACAAATAGTAATTCTGCAACTCAGTTTCTGATTTCTTCAGGACAGCGTTCCTGCGGAAAAGCATTTCCGGATTCTTGGAAACTACTCCGATTTTCACTTTGGATTTAAGTCCTTGGCATAGACCACATCACCCTATTTTTTCTTACTAACTTGATTTCTTCAAAGTTTTTCCCAACTATGTTGCTCACTGAAGAATTCCTGCATCCAAAAACTGTGTGGCAGTTTATAAATAAAGAAACTGAGATTTCATAAGCATTTTAATATGTTATTATGCTTATTAAGTCAGAAAATATTGTTTAATTGAAAATATTTTAAGATTTTAAAAATTGCAAATTGAGTAGTAATCAAACAGCATTTAATGATAATTAAAGCACATTTTTGAAAGAGTAATGATATAAACACTTTTATTCTTTCGTGAATTTTAATCACAGAACATATAACAGTAAAAAGTATTACTGACTGCATAACGTATTTTAAATCAATTCATTAGGTACAACAAAAAGAAATTAAAATGATAATCGATATTGCTAACAGTCCTTCTGGTTTTCTTTCCTTTTAAGCGAGTTTGCAAGGAAATACTGAAGTGTTAAAATTTGTTTTTAAAAATTCTTTTTTATTTGTCGTGCCTTTTGATTTGGTATTCTAAATGGAAGACCATTAACTACCAAAATTGTGACCAACAGCTAATGTCTAAATCATTAGAAGTAAGCAAATATTTCCACCTGGAAAAGTACTTTAAACAACATAAAGAATTATATTTTATGTTGTCAAAATTATCAATTGTAATGCTGAAAAAATAGGGTTACCTTCATTGGATAACAAAATTACAAAACATGCAAAATAAGAAAATGATTTTGAGCTTTTCGATTTATTGCTAGAAGTGAGTAGATTTAGAGTTGAGCAAATCCACCTGGCAATTAACCACCTTTAAATATTTTGCCTAAAACTTGTAGAATAACTATTTAAAATTGAATTTCTCATTTACTTTTCATTAATTTCTACTTAATTTTTTCACATTTATTTCCCAATTTTGGGGTCAAAAACTTTTCAGACAAAATTGTGGCTGCTAGTGAATAAAGTTTGAGTCATACTGTATAGTATACAGGGTGTTCACTGTAAACGTGGCCAAATAGCTAATTTCTAAAATTTTAGAGATATGCATATACTCCGAATTGGAAAAATGCTTTAAATGACGTATAGAATTATATTTCATGTTGTTTGTATCAGTAAATATACTGCCGAAAAATTATGAGGTCTAAATTTTTATACAATCCCTCGGTCCTATTGATCATACTTAATAAAATATTCTTGGCACACTGACATTTTACACAAAAAGAGTTCTACTCTTCTGCAACTAAAACTGACTTGATATGAAGTGTTGAATTTTTTTTTATTTTAGGCCAATAAATGGCCACCTCCAGGAAGCGGTATCCATTGATTGGCCTACAATGGAGTGGACACCCTGTATATCTTAATGTTTTGAAAAAGGAGCTTACCAACTTTATATTTCATGCCACAATCTCTTTTCCCCCTAATCTATCAATAGGTTGTCAATTGCTTTATGCAAGTATGAGAAGACCTGAAGACACCTTATATAAAAATAAGAAGTTTGTCTGGTTCTATTGAGTGGAATCATTTGATTGAAATTATAGCTCAAAAATTAAAAGTTAATGTGTTGGAAGATTAGAATTGATGACACACTATCAAATATGCGATACTATAAAGAAATTTTTGACACTGAAAGGAACAGGAATGAACCTGGACCAAAACAAAACAGTATACTAAAAAAGTTTCATTGCAATTTTCAAGGTATAAAAATAAAAATGGCACACAACCAAAACAGATGTTCATTTCCGTATGATGAATCAAATCTCAACTGAATATATAACACTACAGGATTTGCTTTCAAAGTTGGTTGCAATGATAAAATAAAATTATTCAAGTTATGAAATCCAGTATCTTACTTTAATATTTGTTTACTAAAAATTTATCTAAACAGTATAGAAATGCAATGAATTGATGTTAGAGCATAAGAAATTATACTTGCCATTCTCTGTCTTCCTCTTCATATTTGGCACATAAAGGATTTTTCATTATGCCCTGGAAATGTAACAGTTTTAACTTTTCATATATATTATATGTATGTGCTCAGTCAATTTTATTTCAGATGAAATTATAATTTCAACAGAACAGATGCTAAGCTACAAGTTTAAGCAAGTATTAAGTTATGAAAAAATGCACACAAAATCCATGAAAAATATTTTTTTATGAATTAATTTCACAAACCTGAAGTTGATTGATTTAATTACAAGCCAGTAATAGCTTATGTCTAATGAACCTAAAGTAAAACTAATGAAATATACACCAAAGAGTCAAAATATTACAATTGTCTTAATGTGAAGAAAGAATCACTGAAAAAAATCAGGAAATTTAATTTTAACCAAAATAAATGACATTGCAGACAAATAATTGATACATGAAGGATGGATGAAAATAAGCACATGATTTTATCACAAGAATTGTAGATTTGTACCAAATTTTGGACGAGATCTTATAACGGGTTAATAGTCTTTCGGTCTGTACGTTTACGTGAATGCGATAACTCAAAAACACAATGATTTTAGATAAATGAAATTGTAGATCTGTATCAAATTTCGGATCCAATCGATCAAGGGGAAGACTTCCAAAATTCATACTCGGTTTTCATCTTTATACTACACCCAGTGGCAGAAACACCGCGACGCTGCGTCATACGTCACAGATTTTGGACAGTGTCTGCAGACTATTTTGTTATAAAGTTTATCATCATAAATACATCCATCATGAAAAATATAAAGTTATTAATCACATTTCTAAAGAACTTGAATTATTATAAAACTCACATAAGATACAATCTCTTGCAATCTTAGTCCCCACCTCTTTTTCCCTGCTAAAATATGCAATCCTTTCGCCCTAGAGCAACCATCGTTCCCCCTTCCGTATGCTGAATGGGCTTCCCTAGCTGACTGCGATTTGACCTTGAAGTACGCTAACTGCCTCGTATCGGTATTGTTCACGGCCAACGTTTTCTATGCGTTTTATTCCGATACATTTCTGGAACGAAACCTTTGGTTTCTGGAAATAACACGTGGTTTTTACTTTGAAATGGCTGTGTATATAGATAAAATTTGTTGTTTTGATTGCGATTCTACATGATTACGAAAAAACTTAAAGCAGCATTATTTACGCCAGCCTGAAAATAAACCTCCGAAGTTTCGATCGATCTCTACGGCTGCAAATCAATCAGTTTTTTAAAAACAGGAGCGAAAAAAGAACCAATTCTGAAATTGATAAAGACGAGGAACAGAGTTCAAGCCAAGATTGCCCCAATTTTAAGCGTTCTAAGCATTAGTTAAGAAATATGGAATTCATTATTATACACACTTTCAAAATGTATCTACATATGTTCAAATGCAAAATTCCATAAAATCAAAAGTTATATCAAGAATTTTAGAGGAAGACAGCTCTGTTCTTCCTTGTTTTAAATAATAAACAATGATACTATGAAATATTATATACCTAAAATTGCAGAACAATTTATCAGTTTGCATACAAACCATTAAAATGCGTATCAGGAGAAATGTGCTAAAAAGCTTCAAAGTTTTTGTTTCGTAAAAAAGCAATTATTTATTGCATTTTAAATTAAAAACATACAAGAAAGACATTTCTTGGCATACTTTTTTTTTTTACAATAAACAGGAGTAGGACTGGGCGATGTTAATGTTTTAGCATCGCGATGTATCGCCACTCTAACATCGCGATATTTCGATGTTTCGCACTTTCTATTGCCTAATTTTGCATTCTTACACTTTTGAGTGGTTGATTAAGGCGTTTATATGCTTATAATAAACTCAATACTCAGTTACCCAACAAATAAAGTGTCAAAAAATACTATAAATTTGTCTAGTTATCAACAATAAATTGTATATTAAAAACAATTACTACGATCTTCTCTTCAACCAAACAAACGATGAACGGCAGGATTGATAATTAAACCCTTGAACTTAAAACAACATCAGAGAATTTACACGATTAGAAGAAAGCACGAGGCCACACGAAGTAATGCACGTTTCGATGGCTGAGAGATTCAGCAACAGACAAAACACTTCGCTTCCTCAATTCTCGAGATGAGTTATTTTCATCGTTTTCATTCGCGGTCACATCGGGATTCATCGTGTCAGCACAACGATCCTCACTTCGCAACGTATGTCTCTGCTTGATGAGTCACGATGGAAGAAACATGGGGAAAGATACACTACGGTAATCACTGATGATTGGAGAAGTGCCTC
Organism: Araneus ventricosus; assembly: GCA_013235015.1. NCBI lineage: Eukaryota > Metazoa > Arthropoda > Arachnida > Araneae > Araneidae > Araneus > Araneus ventricosus. The sequence goes on from BGPR01005636.1 coordinate 60,010, forward strand.
GCGCTTGCGGTCATCGATGCGCGATCGGAAACAATGATCTTCGCGGTGCGTGTGGACATCGATGTCTACGATGCATCGGGAAACATCGTACACATCGCGGGTAAATCGCAATTTCCGATGCTTCGAAAGAAACGACAATATAAACATCGGAACGGCGATGATTGCGTAACATCGATATTTTTCGATGCATCGGAAATCGGCACAGTCCTAAACAGGAGGCATAAATCTTATATACTAAAAGCCGAAGGTAAACAAACGTATGTATCTATGTCTGGCTATCTTCTCACGAACCGCCGAAAGGAGAAACGAGCGGAAGGTACCAAAAGATGGGGAATAATCCAAGGAATCCATTTCAACCATTGAAATTCCGAAATTATAATTAGTTAAAAAGATATTAATTAAAAATGCGTAAATGAATGAAATTTTGTGCTGCCATCTATCAACAGCTCCTATAACTATGCGACTATGTGTATATGAATGAAATATTGTGAGGCCATCTATCGGCAGCTCCTATAACTATGTCACATCGGTTGTTCTTGCATCTGGGTTTGTATAAAAGGTTTTATTTTTTTCTTTTTTTTTTAGGGAGCTTCCGAATTTTGGAGTTTTTATTTATAAACATCGGAAAAAAAATGTTTTTCTGCATTTTTTTCTCTATCTTTTTTTTTTTTTTTTGTCGTACGGTGTTTCGCAACATTTACATTTGTTGGGGAAAATATTTATTAATTTTTATCCGTTGTTTCTTTTCATTATTATTCAAATGCAGGCAAGACGAAACTATATGTTTCTGGTGTTTAATTTATCAGTTTGGTGTACTATTAAATCGTTTAGCGTTTCTGTTTTTTATTTCGTTGTATTTTTCTTTTGCAAAAAAAATGGTATGCCAATCTGTTTTAATTTATGAACATAGAAATTCTAGCGTTTTCATTCGAACCATACTGTTTTTAGGTAGCAAAAAGGCTAGAATTGAAAGTTTTCATCCAATAAGAGAGGATTCAAAACAGATTTACGTTTGTTGGGGAAGCTTAGTGATAATATTTGTAGGGAAAAAAACGGAGTCGGGCATATGAAAAAATGTGGATCCCGAGAAACGTTGGGTTATTAGCTATAAGGTAATTAAAAGGCTGGATTAAATAAACCGGAGGCGGGCATATGAAAATAAGGTAATAAAAAGACTATATTTGAAAGAATATTTGAGTTTGTTGGGGAAAGTAAGTGACAATATTTGTTGAAAAACAACGGAGGCGGGCATACGAAAAAGTATGGATCCCGAGGCGTCGCATGACCACACTTCTTCTCTCCACCAGGGAATGACGCATTATTCGAGACAGCCCGTGCAACGCCAGGCCGCGCAGCTAGTCTTTAAATAACATCCAACATATTGAAGAATATTTCATTTATATGAGCTAGTGATGTATTGTTTTGAAAAATTCACCAAAACAGAAAGACACCAAGTGCTGTGTTTAAAACAGAAAAGTACCCAAATATAATTTTCTGCATAGGTATTTGTATAGTATGCTTAATATTACTTCTGAAACAACTTGATACTTCATTATTGTTAATTATCTGCCCAAAGAAAAGATTGATCTTCATATGTTTGTGTTTATTAATTTATACAATTATATTATACAAATAATAAAGATGTTATATGGCTTTTAATTTATGTTTGTCGTATTTTAATAGTTGTAGGTTGACATAAATATTTCAAAAAAAGAAAGCAAAATATTTATAGTCGCGGACTATTCTGCAGACTATTTTTAAGAGACCCAACCTCCATTGCAGACTATTGAAAAGGGTTAACTTTCAGTCTACGGTGCCCACTTACTTCGTTCCTCTTAGGATCGCCAACTCTCTGCCGCCAAGAATGGAGAGGAGAGGATATTTGTTTTGGTTGCGCAATGATGATTTTAACGAGTGAGATGTGCGCATGCGCGGAAATTGATCTGTTCATCGTTGTTTTGCGCATGGCGCGATATTTCGATTCGTTTTGATCGGTTTGTTCCGTTTATCTGTTTCATGTGATTGGTTGATTCAATCGAATTTGTTTTGTCGGTTTGATTTTCGTCTGATTTTATGATTTCGTTACGTGCGCTTCGTACAGCTGTTGTTGATTATGGCATTGGTTCCCTTTCGAAGTGTGTGGATCAGGGATTGACGGCAAGCGGATACCAGTGTCCTAAGTGTAAACAACAATTCGGCAACTAAAATAGGTATGTGAAGTTTTAACAACACTTTTCCCGTTTTTGAACATTTTCAGTCACTTTTAGGTTCAGAATTGTGTATGTTATTCTGTGTTTCCGCTCTTCAATAAATAAGCGCAGCTACTAGTGTCCCGCTTTGCAGAAAGCGAAGCCGCTGATGTTTTTTTAAGTTAAAAAAAATTGCCCGGGACGCGTTTGAAATGCCGAAGGCATTGCGTGCTCAATCGCTCCTTTTTAAATGAAGCATGCGCAGTACAGCAATGAAAAGTGCACTGCGCATCCCAAACAGTATTTGGCGCCAGCAAATCAAATTGCGCTAAGAAAAACTGGCGAGAAGCAAGTGGGCACCGTAGACTGAAAGTTTACCTTGAAAAGTATTCTGCCACTGGGATACTACATTATACGTGAAATATAAAATGTGTCAGACTGAATTAGTATGTATAAAGTTAAGGGGAGAACAATACCACTGGTTGCAATTATTGTTTCTCATATGAAAAAAAAAATTACTTGATTTATACGATATGGAATTGATTTGATTTTTGAAACAATGTTACGGTAAATGTGGAGTTTACGGTACCCACCTGTTTCTCACCAATTTTTCTTGGCACAATTTCATGTGCCATCACCAAATACTGTTTTGGATGTGCAGTGAGCTTTTTATTGCTCCCTTGCACATTTGTCACCTGAAAACAAGAGATTGAGCATGCAATACCTGCGGCATTTCAAGTGTGTACCGGGCAAATTTTTTTAACTTAAAAAAAACATCAGCGGCTTGGTTTTCAGCAAAGCGGGAAACTAGTAGCTTCACTTTTTCATTGAATGTTAGGAAACTAGGTTTTTTTAAAAATTCCGAAAACTAGAATTTCCACACGCAATGCCTGCAGCATTTCAAGTATGTACCAGGCAAATTTTTTAACTTAAAAAAACATCAGCGGCTTCACTTTCAGCATAGCGGAATAATCATGATTTCTGTTAGTTTAATTAGCAATTTTTTTTCATGCTCAGAAAAATCGTATAAATGTTTGTTTGAACCTTTGTTTGCATTTATCTTGTTTGTTTGTGTTTGTATTGGTGTTGTCATGATGTGGGCGTGTGCTTTTTCTATGACATCACAGCCAATCAGGTTTTGCCATTTGGCCAGTTGTGACATCACAGCCAATTAGGTTGTGCCATTTGTTTTTGTTTAGCTATATAAAGGTGGTATGTCAGATTGTTTTTAAGAAGAAGATGAAATAAAAGAGTTTTTAGTTTAAGCAATGCTGTTGTGTCTTTTGTACTGAGTCTGATATTCTAACTGCAATATGGGTGCAGATGCATTGCTTGGGAGATACATTGCTACAATTTCGCTTATTCATTGAGAAACGAAACACACAGAATAACATACACAGTACTGAACCGATATTCCATCTAAAGAATTACAAGTTTTATCCGAATTTATCCACCAATTGCATCAAAGAGTTGAACAAAACAGTCCAATCGAAATGTGGTGCAATATAGCCTGATAAGCAAAACACTGATGAAAAGATCAATTTGTGTGCATGTCACTCGTTAAAAACATCTAGATGCATCCAAAACAAATGTTCTCTCATCGCTGTTCTTGGCGGCAAAGAGGTAAGTGGGTACAGTAAACTCCACATAAACCTAATGTTAAATATGTTCCGATAACTAAATGGGAAACAGATTTTGCATCAGCTTCACAGACTGTATTGATTACTACTACATTGATTACAGATTGGAGATGTTGTAGAATACAACAGTGAGTACATGAAAGCTGCTTAAATTTTTAATAAATTATATAGTAAAAACATGGCAAGAAACCTTAAATGCACTAAATACATATTTCACTCTCAAGCCTGCGAGTATAAACATGACATATGATATTTTCTTCTTTTTTTTAAAAAAAAATTTTAACCACACTAAACAGTAGCAAGATAATGTATCTTCAATCTTTTCTCGAATTACTGGATGTTAATTGAAGATTTTAGTAATAAAACTAAAAAAGATACAAGATCTACATAATGAAAGCTCATTTATTCACAGCAGTCTATACCTATAAATATTCATCAGAAAATTATGAAATTTGGAATGCATCTTAATGAAGAAATAGGAAAAGTCAAAACACATTCAGGTCTGGGATTGGACCAGATATAACAAGTGTCACTTGTATTAACTTTTGTGTTAATACAAGTGGGATATAATAATAATATAATGGGGGAGCTTTGTCCTGCATGAAACTTTTATCATCAAGGCAATGACCTGCTTTGAAAGATGGGACTGTAGTATTCTCAAATAGCACACATAATGCACTCCAGTTATGAAGCATGTTACATGACCTCTCGTTAACCCATCAGCATATGCACGGGGTCTTTTTGACCCCACCCTTTCTCTTTTGTTAAGAAATTCTAGGAATTTCTAAAAACTTACACCTGTTACTTCCTGTACCTTCATGGGGAGCTAGAAGAATAAGATAAGAACAGCAGAAAAAGGTTAAATGCTGTATCTCACTTTTCACTCGGTTGGGGTCAAATCCACTCGTGCGTGTGCTAGTGTTTCAGATTCTTTTAATCTTATGGCTATGACGGCGTACAAACGTCAGCAGCAGATAAGAAAAGAATACAGAAAAGGTATGGAGAGAAGCCAAGTTCAATTTTGCTTCTTCTTATTAAAAATCACACTTGTATCTTAAATACAAGTTATTTGTATGAAAACTATTCTTATACTCTGACCATATTTTATTTCAGTACAAATAACCAACAAAATAACGAGTAAGTGTCTAAAATTCTGGGGTCGAAATGACCCTGCATGTGCGCTAATGTTCCAAAAATGGGTGCATGTGCTGAAGAATTAATTCACCTAGGAAAAAGGACAGGGAGTAAAAGGTGCAGTAAATCTACACCATATCATAACCTTCCAAGAGTGAAACAGAACCAAATGAGGGTTTTTTTCACTTTTAATGCAGCAGCTGCGCTTACTCACCGAGACATCCAGATAAAACTAGCTTTGTTGTTCCATAGAGCACTCCAAGGCTGATCTACATCTACTTCATAGCAAGCAAAGCATTCCTGTAAGGATGTTATACTCAAAGACAGGCCAAGAAGCTAACAGAGATTACGGTATGCTTCCGCCGCTGCACCGATGAATGACTTAGTTGGTGTTTCTATGCGTTTTGGGGTTACTTTTTATTAGAATTCGCCAACAACCAGAAGTAGATTTTCTTTGCTTCGTGTACGCCAACGTTTCTTCTCAAAGAAAAAGAGAAAGTTGCTTGGATCGATTTTTTTTCACTAATACATTGTTTTTAAGTACATAATTTGTGCATTATTAATTAAAGGAAACCTGAGAAATATCAATAGTAGACACTTGACACTATATTTAAAATTGTATACAGCAGAAGATTCTATGCAAAAAAAAAAAAGAATTGAATACACCAACCATGCTTTCATGTTGTTATCTTGAAATAAAGGATGCATAAATTTTTTAATAATTAAAAGGAAATTTAATAAAAAAAACTAAAATATTTACAATGAATAATGCTCGAATAATAATCGAAGAACACTACAATACTTTCTATAACTTAATAAAAATTACAATGAAATAACTAGCCAAAAAATGTCTTCAAAGCAGCGTCAAAGCTACAAGTACAAGTGGAATGACTACAAAAATAGGAAAATTTTCGAGCCTGTCAAGTCAGAAAGCAATGTTGAAACATTTTTATCATTTTTTTAAAGAGGAAAATTAAGAAAAAAAACAGTTGTAATGATTTTAAATAATATCAAGAATTCTGGCTTGGCTCTGAAGGAAGGGGGGGGGGGGGGCGGTAGCTCGATAGCCCCTCCCTGGATTCGCCACTGTATATATATATATATATGTACAAAAAATTATGCAAATACTGAAAAAAGATAAGATCAATAATTAATTTCAAAAGCTGTGATATTTTAGAAGTTGCTACCATATAAAAATGATAAAAAGAAATTAATTAAGAGCAATAAATTCTGTTACGTTTTCTGAGTAACCATAATCACGCGAGCACCGAGAGAGATTACTCGCCAAAACGTGAACCCCGAAGAGACAGAAAAAAAAGCCTTTTCTCCCAATGCTCAAGGTCGTTTTGGAACTGACGTAATTTCAGACGTAAGGCGGGAAAAAAAGATTTATGAAATTAAATAACATACGTTCTGAAAACAGATTTTTATTGCAGAGAATATCGGTTTTTGTTATTATTTAAAGCAAAATTCTGTTCAAATATGTCAATTGCTTTTAAAATACATTAGGATAATTGCAGGACTATTTCACTCGGCGGAAGAATACCACCCATAGCTTCCACTGTATAACATTCTTGAGTTGTCTTGGACTATAGACACACAGGATAATCAGCTGGTAGAAGTTACTGAACATGTGAAATTTTAAATAGATTAATATCAGAGAATTTTCTGATGAATCTTATGAAAGGTCGCATTTGGCTGATCTAATGTTGTTTGCAGCATGGTAAATAATTGCACTGTCTATGAAGTCTGAAGTCCTGTTCTCTTCCACCATAAGAGTAACAATTTCAATAAACTCGGCAGAAACAAGCTTTTTGCCTCTTCTGGGACAAATACACAGTAACCTCTCTTCTTCTGACTTCATGATAACTTTTCATAATTTGTTTGGAGTCATTGGATTTGTCTGAAATTTTTTTGAATCTCAAAATGTCTTTAAAGCTTCTAATGTAGAATCATCATTTTAAAGACATAGTTTCACCAGCAAAACACAAACTTGCAAGCTCAGTGATATTTTTTCATGGACTAATTAAATATCACCTTTCATTATGCACAGCAGATACATCAAGTAACTCGTAAAAGCCGCTTATATTGACAAAGAATGTCCTCTGTATAACTTTTTTTCTTGGCTAAATCATTAAAACATAATACAAATTTCATAATTTTCCAATATGTAAATACATAGATTTAATTATGTATTTTATAAAGAAACCTGACACTAAATATTAAAAAGAAAAGTGGAAATTCGTTACAGCTGTAATCCACATGCTATGATTAGCTGTCATGCATCCTAAAGTGGGCTATCTATGTTCTTTCTTCAAAAATACTCTTTATAAGTCCCATCCGGGTATTAATTTCTTGCACCTAGAACTGTGAACTCAGCACTGCACTATTAACTTCTCATCTGCAAACTCAATAACCAAATCGACAAATTTATAGAGTTTGTATCATAAAATTAAGATTATAATTATTATTATATATAACATAACGATAACTTACCATCTGTTTAAATAACCAACTTATTCAGCACACATAACCTCATAAGTTTATTGGTAGCCTTTCCCCCTAATGGTTTCAGAAATACTTTTTTATAAATATTACGAAAAAATAATACATTACTATTTCGTATTATCATACTTCAAATAAACTGTTGGGTCTTGATATCGAAACATGACAGATAATTATGGAAACATTTATGCTTGTGGATATATATAACTGTTTTATTTGAAAATGACTTTTCAGTTTCACATTTAAAAAAAAAAAAAAGATCTGAATACTTGTATTCAAATTTGTTTTGTCTATTCAAAGATTCAATATTTGTTCCAGGCAAGTTACATACAATTATTTCACGACTTTTAATAACCTTCTACAGAT
>BGPR01005636.1:67853-90915 GCA_013235015.1 Araneus ventricosus
ATTGAAAGATACATTGATGGAGGTGGCTTCTGCAGCTTGAACAAATAGCCTACGGCATGTGTTTGCTCATCTACTTAATTTTATATTAAAAGTTTATTGTTCAATGAATTTATGATTGAACTTAAAATGGCAGTTTCGTTATCTTTTTCATCTCATCTGATCTTAACTTATATTTTGCATAATTTCTTCTTATTTTTTCCCACGCTCTTAATAAAAAAATGGAAGAAAGTATTTTATAGGAATGGATATTCAGAACTGTTAATAAAAGAAAACACTGCCTGTATAATAAAGAGCATACTTATTTATCTCGATAAGAATATATTTTGGAAGGATCTTGAAATGGTTGAGATAAAAAAAAAAAGGAATCTAATATCAGAATAAATATATATCTATTTTACATAATGTCTGCAAACAAATATTAGAAGTCTTCATTGTTGGAATTAATCGTATAAAGTACCTCTACATATTTTATTCTACTACAGCTACTTGAATAATACTCTAATGCTGTGCCATAACACGTTCCAATGGTCAAGGCTTATAATAAAGGTGAAAGCCCTGGAATAACACTTTTGATTTTGAAGCCACGACGAGACCAAAAGTAAAACCTTACAGTGGATCAGAGAGAGCTGAGTTATGGCACTGCTGAAATGTCTTAGAATATAGTAACTTAACAATCTAAGCTAAACTGTGGCTTTCTGATGAACCAAAAAGAAAATGTTAGAGCTTTAGATAACAGCAAAATTTTCCAATAATTTTTTGTTCTCTTTCATCCTAACAGAAAGCCAGTTTTTAAAATTTCATTTGTATGGGAAGTTGATTTTTTTTTTAAATAAAAAGTTTTCTATTTAATGCCATGTATTGCATTATTAGTTTTTATTTTATTGAAAATATGTGGTTAAACCATCTTAAATACCGAGTTAAGTAATTATAATAAATCTTCTAGGAAGTTCTCTCATTTAAGTGAAGTAAGCAGTAGTTTCCAGTTCTTTCTTATAAATAGATGGTGTGTTTCATAATTTTATATTCTGGTGTATTCTAGTAGAAATGTGTGTATCATAATATGATAGTGAGAAGTGGTCCGTTTTCTTATTCTTGTGTGCTTGATTTATGTCTTTTAGTCATTGGCTTAGACTGACAGATGTTATCATGTTACCTGTTGCTACAGAACAGGTATAGTGTTTCTCGGTACAACATGGTATCTCGATTGTTTATTTTATTTGCACATAAACCTTAGTCATTTGCATTGAACAGTAATAGCCTTTGCCTCTGCAAATGGTTTAGAGCATGGTTGTGTGTATTGATACTAACTTTCCTATGGTTTCTTTCTCATTTAAATGCAATTCTACTCTTATTTATTTTATCTTAGTCCAGTGCTTCTACCAAAAATGGGTACTTTTCCGTCAGCCGAGCGCAAATGTCGCCAATTGTGAACAGCCAAGAGCGAAGCGATTTTCCGTTAGCTGGGTGCAAGTGTCGCCAATTGTGAACAGCCAAGTCACCAAGAGCGAAGCGATTTTCTGTTAGCCGGGCACAAATGTCGCCAATTGTGAACCAAACGCGAGCCAAGGCGCCAAGAGAATGGTTGTAAGAAATTTGGCAGAATTCTATATTATCTGGCGATTTTTCGCTTGCGCCCGGCTAACGGAAAAGTACCCAAAAATGTTATGTTTGCAGCTTCATTATGTTATTTTATTAGATGGCACCTTCTGTTTAGGGAATGTTTCATTGTTTTCATTCGACTGAAAGTCCACAGAACTCTTGATATGCTTATGGATTCCATGCAATTTTTGTATCGAATTAAATTGTTAGCGAATGACATGATTTTAGTTAACAAGTATAAAAATGTGATAATCCAATCCTCTCACAGCATTTCGGCAAATCGGTTAAGCAGTTAATATATAATATACGTTTTCAGTTTCCCAATATTTGTGTAATTTATTGTTAGAGATTTCATTAGAAACAAACATTTTTCTTGTTATGTTGAATTGAATAGTGGCATACTGTGTGCATTTCTACTTGTGTCATTTTTCATTTATATCGCAATAAAAATTGTAGTAATCTAGTTTATAATGATTTGTTGAGTACACTTTAAAGAAATCAAAAGCTGATCTGGTATGCTCTTTAAACTAAATCAGGATTTTTCTTGGAAGAACAGTATGTAAACATATTTGTTCAAATGTATGTTCCTTTTTTCTCTCTCTTTTATTTAAGATTTGGCTTAAAAATATTTATTGACTAATTTTCCAAAAACTACCTTTCCCAAATTAGACCTTAATATGTAAAATACTGGTTAGGATAATTTTTTTTCCATGCCATCTTACTATTCGACTCAGTTTTAGGATCTGTAACATCTTCAAATTTTCTCACATATAAGTTCAATAACCAAATAACAAAATTATATGGTCTAAGCAATGGATGTTAAAAAGAATTATGAAATAGTGTTGCACAATGTGGAATTTGCAAAGTATTGCTATGTGAATAAAAGAGGTATCTGTATTTAATTTTTTAATTGAAGCTTACTTTCTGTTAATATGCATTGAAATATGCCTCTGTTAATATGCATAAAATTGCTTTTACAAAAGAATTTTATAATTAGATTGTACGTAAGCTTGTTTGGTACTTACGTATTAATGCCACCGCAGCTACAGATTTGGCGGTTTTGAAGTGCCACCAATGTACACCTAAAATTTTTGCCAGATTTGGCGGCTTTCACAGATTTGGCTGTTTTGAAGTGCCGCCAATGTACACCTAAAATGTTTGCCATATTTGGCGGCTTTCACAGATTTGGCGGTTTTGAAGTGCCGCCAGTGTACACCTAAAACCTAAAATGTTTGCCAGATTTGGCGACAAGATTGCTCTTTATTGGCGCAACTTCAATTGTGGTGGCGTTAATACGTAAGTACTGCTTGTTTTATCAAAAAATATTGCTCCTTCTTGTATACTTAAACCCTTGAGAGTGCATTTACTACAAGCACTCCTCATGTAGTACTTGTCTTGTATAAGTGCAAGATGAAGAATCTAACATGTTGTTCAAATTGAGACAGTATTAACTGTTTTTCTATATTATTCCATGCACCAACAAATTAATTGCACTCTATATATAAAGGATTAAGATGCCTCATTTTGAATATTCACTTTCATGAAATTGTACTTGAAATAACCCCAAAAATGTGTTGCATGCTTAAAACTTTCATATTGAAAACTACTAATGGAATTTCTGACATTGTTATATTTATTCGTTCATTTCTATCACGTTAAAGCATTTTTTTCACCTTGAGAATGTAACTTTAAGAGATATTTATGTTTCATTCCATGGATCATTTTATTTATTCAATCTGAAGCTGTTAATTTTTAAAAAAATGTGTATCAGTTTTATATAATATTTTATGTTTTCATAATATGTTTATTTTTTATACCTATATTTATGTCCTTTCGCACAATTATTATTTTGAATTCATGAAGAAACTAATTATAATAGAATTTTAAGTAAATCTGCAATGCACAAGTTACTGAATGTTAAATGCTGTATTTTGAATATAATTTAAGTACTATATTTTAAATATTTGTCTTAATTTCATTTGTTAACCTAATGAAATGTTAATTTTGTTGAAATTAGCTCTAAAATATTTTATTAATGACAGAGCACAAAATTGCTTCATTTTGCAAGCTGTCAAATGAGTTTGTTTCTGCCATTATTATCAAAATAATGAGTAAAACATTTGAAAAATATTTGTTTACGGCCATGAAGTATATTTAATCTATTTGTGAAAATCTTATTTAGAAGTATAACACAATAGACTGCTATAACCAGTTATTGCAATAGTTTTTAGCTGTTAAAAAACTATTGTATTTACATAACAGTGCTGAAAACTTTTAAACATTTAATGAATCAGAAATATGTAAAGAAATGTACAAGGAGTATTCATTTTTTAAAAATAGGAGCTTCAAGATTTTTGCACCATTAACATTTTAGTTTGGTATCCAAGCTTGTTGTCGGTAGTTAATAATATTTTAATCATATTTGTTATTTATAATAACTAACTGGGCACTATCTGTTTATTAATATGAGTTTGCTTTAAATTATACTTTGTATTAAGATTGAAATGAAGATGTGTAAAATTTCAAGAATATGTCGATGTTTTTTCTTCCTGCTTTCCAGTTTTTATGCTTTGTAAAAAAAAATTCGATCATACGTTAAGTATTTTTTTTCTTTTCTTTTACTAGTTGTTCATGTTAAATGCCCTGTAAATAGGAAATTTCTAACTTTGATTTTATTCATTCTTCTTGAATATGATAAATGAATCTCCCATAAAGTTAAACACTTGCACTGAATTAAAGATCTGCTTTTATATCACTATAGCTTTTTTATAGAGTTTAATAACTTTCACAAGGTTCCCTGTCCTCCTATTTTTGCTGTTAATTTGATATCTTTAAAGATAGTTTCATCTAAATATTTCATCGTATTTAGATTTTAATTTGGCCCCGACTTATTGAAATGCTTCAACTTTTTTTCAGACAAAAGCACTGTAAAATATATCTATTCAATAAAATGAACAGGTAACCTCCTCAGCTTTTGGAAACTTTTGTATTTAAGAGATAGCTAAATATATTTCTTCGTATTCAAGAGAATTGAAATGTTATACTTCTGAAAATACATACTTTATGTTGAACAGAAATTTACAGTTATTTAATTTTGTCAATATTGTTGGCTGCTACTTTGATTTGATTATGGGCATGCTATTTTAATCCAGTTTATACTAAAAATAATCATTTTATATTGTTATTTACATATTACGTCATATGTTTTGACTTATTATGATGAATTCAAAAACAAAAATATCTTTGGTAACAAAGTACAAAATGCTGCATACCTTTTTGTTGCAGCTCTAAATTTATTTCTGCATAATATATTTTAGACATATACAACTATATTATGAAGCGTTGGTTACGAAATGAGTTAACTACTTAACATTTATGTGCTTGTTTTAACGGTTGTATGTATTTTTCATGTTTTATTATGTCTGTGTTTTTATATAAATGATGATAATAATAATGAAATGCTGAAAAAAGTTTCTAGAATTATATTGATGGATTTTTATGATATTAAGTATCCATAATTGTGAATTTACATTCATTTACTGATTAGTAAATAGATTATTACTTTATCTGTAATATTTTATTTAATATGAATGTTATTTTGTTTCCATGAACTGGAATGAAGTTTAATTTATTAAAATTGTTTTGAAAACACATATTAAAATTTGCATATCTTTAAATTTTTGTTTCTTAAGTACACTTTTTATGGTGCTGAATTATTAAAAATGTACAGTTATTAGAAATTTTTTTATGGAATGTAGTTATGTCATTTATATTGATGCTTGGGTTCTAATAACGAATTTATCTTTTTCATTTGTATGAAATTGTGTTTTCTTTTAATCAGTTTTGTTCTTATTAGGTTTTTTTTTTAAATTTTACAATTCTTTAATATTTTCCAAAGCAGTTTTATTTTGTCAATTATATATATAAAGGAATTGTAGAATTCGTCTCTATGAGGGTTTACTTCTTGTGAGAAAATTAGTCATTTCAGTTTTAAGTATCTGAATATTCAGAAGAATTTAACTTATTCTGATGACTGTATATCTTAAATTGTTTTCCTTGTCTTTTTATTTCTCCTTTGAAAATTGTATATTCTAGTTGTATATATATGCAGATTTGACTTTTTATTTGAAATTGTTCTATATGCTTAACCTTGAAGTGCTATCATTTTGTTAGCCTGAACAGTTTTAGGTAAAATTGCCAATGTTAAAGAAATTATATTCATTTTAAAAATGCTGTATATGGGAAGCAATACAATAATCCTTCCTTAAAACCAAAACTGATTATTTTGTGTATCTGTCATAATAAGCTGTATTTTTTTCTCCCTTTAAATAAGAGATCATTATGAGCAATTTATGAATTTATGCGTTGTTTGTAAATAAGGCCTTTCTCAAATACCTATTAATTGTTGTTAGACGTATTTCCTGGATAGTCATTTCTTTTAAATGGAAGAAGATATTTTAAATTGTGTACAGTGTTAACTGTGTAGAGTGCCAAGGTGTACATAAAAAGTGTGATGCGATGTACGTTCTTGCCAAATAATGTATGAGATTGTTGTAGGATTACGAAATTGATTTTTTTACTTGGAGTCTGTATATTGTGTAATATACTGTTCCCATTATCTTAGATGCACTTGGCAGTTATTCAGGCTTAAGCTGCTACACAGTCGTGACGGTGTCTTTTGTTTGAACTCAAGTCATTGTGCCTTTTGTCTAGAGTAAAATAAAATCCTTAATTTCCTTGTAAAGCTGTTGTTGGTGTGTTTTTATTCCTCTTAAGATGGCATGGACAAGTGCTAAACCCATTTAAAAATTGAAAGAAATATCCTTCTTCTGTGTGCAAATGAAATAATGTCTAATGATTTGTTGGTACTTACGTATTAACGCCACCGCAGCTACAGATTGGCGGTAATGCGCCAATAAAGAGATTGGCGTAAGTACAAAAACCGCCAAATTGGCGGCACTTAAAAACCGCCAAATCTGTAGCTGTGTTGGCGTTAATACGTAAGTACAAAAACCGCCAAATCTGTAGCTGCGTTGGCGTTAATACTTAAAAACCACCAAATCTGTAGCTATGGTGGCGTTAATACGTAAGTACCGATTTGTTGATGCAAGATCAGAAATTAAGAAAAGGGTAATCCTTTATAACTCCCATTAAAGAAATCCAACTCTCAAAAGCAAAGAATAAAATCATTATAAATTACTCCAAGCGATCTGCAATGTAATACTGAGTTAATGATTGATTAACAAAATTAATTAGCTTTGAAATTTCTTCGTTTCACTATGCTTCTCATTTTTTGAATTAAAAAAAATATGAGGATTTCTATTATTATGCTGTAGTTCTGGATTTTAATTAATATACTTTTCAGTGTTATATAAGCTAAACAAAGTATTGAACAAAATCTCAGGAATTTTGATGACCAAGCCCCTATCAAATTTGATTTGCCTACTTTGTTTCGTTTTCGACTTATGGTGTTCGCTATAGACCGACAGGCGGTCAGTCCTTTGATGGACTTTGTCCAAAATTTGAAACAAATCTACTATTCTAATGATAAAACTCTCACTTAATTTCATTCATTTAGTTGCTTGCGTTTTTGAGGTATTGTGTTCACATGAACATGGACTGTCAAACAGACTTCCTTCCTGCTGACGAACTCCGTTCAAAATTTAGTAGAAATCTACAATTTTTTATTAAAGACCGCATACCAAATTTCATCTGCCTTGCTTATCGTGTTCACAGACCAACAAGCATAATTCTCTTTTTTCAGACTCGAGATGGTTTTGAAGCCTGAAGATACATCAAAATCTCGAATTGGAATTTATTGACGATGACAATACTTTCTCCTTATATCCCTTTCCGGCACAAGACATTAATTTTTTTAAAATATGATGAAAAAACATCTTGAATGGGCTTAGTTTATTGTTTAGACATAGAATTTACAAAAAAAAACCCCGCGTCTTTCTGAGAAGGGGTCTTTGTCCCTCTTTGGGGACACTCCCTCATATGAGGATCCATTGGACACAGCCATCTTGATACACTCAAAATTTAATGTTAAATCTTACACAAAATCAAAAATTAAAACTTCAAAAATATTGGAGGAAAATTGTCGAGCAAATTTGCTAAAACTGTAAAGATCAAGAACTCAAAAAAATTCCTATCTCCGAGTTAAGAAATTTGGGCACTTTAAGTCTCATTTTTCCGAAATGAAAGCAAAATTTCATTGGGCTGCCATCTGCATTCTAAAAGGAGAACTATCAGCTGCCTTTTCCTGCAATTTTCCGAGTTTCAAATTGGAAACTGATATTTTCAGCAAATTTTAAAGTCGGTGTCCTCTTTTGCGACCACTGTGCCAGAAGAGGATATACAAGAAAGTACAAAGGAAACTGAATTCCGATAAAAGCAAACTGTATGTTTAAAAGAATGCAATAAATTTTGCTGCTGCCATTTCTCGAAAGGTTACACAGCCTTGTGTCACAAATCGCATACTGTTCATTGAATAGATGCGATTTGAGGCTCCCACCTCGAACTAATTTCTGTCTTAACAATAATAAAATAAGTAATATAAAAAAAATTTTACATCAATTCCTACTTAGGTCAACAAAGAAAAATTTTATTTTAGAAATTTTTTTCTCCCATATAAAACTAAAATTAATTAAATTTAATTAATGAATTAATATTTGAAAAAACTATTAACATCAAGTGTCATCCACTACAAGTTTAAAAAAAAAAGTATTTGACCTTGAGTGGATGAATAAAAAGTATTTTATTAACGACTGAAAATTTGAACAAGATATATAAATATATATATAGGGAGAGTGTGAACTAATAGTAGGAAATGAATGAAAACAAAAATAGACCTAAATTTATCCATTCAAACGGGAAACTAAACATTTTTGGATGCAATTGCCAACAAGAGATATTTTTCAGAATATAAATTAAGTGCAAAAATGGTATGTCTTGAGCAAATCTCTTGACCCGGACGTGATTTGAACACGCAGCCTTCTGATCTGGAGTCAGACGCGCCACCGAGTCCCGTTCCTCATTTCTTATCCCTACACCATGATCGTAGCCTGTGCGAGGCTCTAATAAATAAAATTAATTAATTCAATTTATTTAATGAATTAATATTTGAAAAAAACTGTATTAACATCAAGTGTCATCCACTACAAGTTTAGAAAAATGTTTTTGAACTTGAGTGGATGAATAAAAAGTATTTTATTAACGATTGAAAATTTGAACAAGATATGTAAATATATATAGGGAGAGTGTGAACTAATAGTAGGAATTGAAAAAAAGCAACACAAGCCTCAATATTTCAAATTGGTGTTTTATAGGATAAATAAAACAACATTCGGAAAACGAGGTCTAGATTTTACGTGCATCAGCTGGAAAGTAAAATTAAACGAACTTCATTTTCTTAAAACGTTTATTCTTATTGTCCTGTGATTTTTCTTTGCCCGTTATTTTTCTCTTCCTCTCGCACGCAGCGCTCAGTTGCAGTTACGATTATAAGGTTGTGGGGAAACATATTATAAATGATATTGAACATTATATAATTAAGAAATGGGAAATTGAATGTGGCCATGAACATTTGAAATTTCAATCATTAAGTACAGTTGAGATTATTTTTTAAGCTACGAGTGAGAGAGAAACGAGCACAGGATGTTGAAGATGAGTTGAACTAAGGTAACCAGGCGTCCCGGATTTGAATTAAATGCCCTGGTCTTCGCCAACTAGCTGATTCGCTTTCTAAAATGGAAAAATAACTCGGATAAATTTGATGAGATAAAAACTTTGCACATAGTTAATATAAATGAATTTCATCGAAAAACCACAAATTAAAATAAATTAAATTAGTCATGAAAAACAAATCGAAACAAAACCAGCGAGAGTGTTCTCCTCTCCACTTTCTCTCACAATAAGACACGTTTTATGCTTCAACCACAGTGAAGAAAACCAAGTATGGATTTTATTGTCTTTCGTTTGGATAAAAATTCAATATAAGTCTACAATGTTGGTGACAAGAACACATACCAAATTTCATCTGTTTAATGCATTGTCAGTGGCGGCTCGTCAGCTTAAACACAAGCAGTGCTGCAACAATTTTCGCTGGCACTTAGTTTTTTGAGCATTCTTCATATCCGGTATAATGCGGCCTGCATTTTTTATATTCAATTTATCGCTCAGCGAAAGCTGTAAAAATACGATTTTTTAAAGGTCTGCAATGTCCAGCTTTTCTTAGAAAACTCTAATAATAATGATTGATCCCTCCTTATAAAAATATTAACTCAATAATATTTTAGAAAATTATATTCAAACTTATTTCCAAAGAGCGATTTATAGAAAACCTAATATTCAATAAAACAGACACGTTTCTGTCGAGGCAACATGAAGCGAAACAGAAACCCATAAACAGCCCATCAGAGAAAGCGAGGTAAAGCTAAATGAGGTAGCGAAGGGGAAAGTCACTCGCCAAACGCGGACGCAAATTGCAGCCCAGGTGCTTCTAACTTGAAAGGGTTGTCTTTTTTCGACCGATTCATCGCTCAATGTTGCTCAGTGCGCGAATTTTGATCCTTCCGAGAGGCAAAACTCTGCAGCTCTAGCCTGTGTTTCTCTTGTTGATTAATTTTCCATCTTCCTTTTACGTTTTTCATTAATTTTTTGCCGTTTCCGTTGATCTTTGAACTCTCAAAACGGAAAAGTAATCAAATGGAAACGAAACTACAAGCTTTTAAAAGAATTTCAGGGGGACTGACTGCAGCTCTAATGGGCGAGGCGCCACTGGTCGTTTCGTTTTAGAATTGTCGCGTTCACATACACGCGAAGAGAAGGGCCGATAGATGGTCAACCCTATGACGGATTGGGTCCGAAATTTGATAAGCATCTACAATTCTGATAATAAAACTGTGTGCCTAGTTTCATTCGTCTAGCTATTTGCGTTATCGTGTTCAGCCAGACTTCCTGCAGAAGGATTTCCTCCAAAATTTGATAGAAATATGCAGTTTTGGTATTAAGGTCACCTACCAAATTTCATGCCGGTAGCTCGTGTCCCCAAACAGACAGATAGACCAAAATGTTTCCAATCCCTTTTTTTTTCTTT
Source organism: Araneus ventricosus (assembly GCA_013235015.1). Classification (NCBI taxonomy): domain Eukaryota; kingdom Metazoa; phylum Arthropoda; class Arachnida; order Araneae; family Araneidae; genus Araneus; species Araneus ventricosus. The sequence goes on from BGPR01005636.1 coordinate 78,553, forward strand.
CCGTTCCCCGAATCGGGAGGTCTGAAACGTAAAGATTCATCAAAATCTCTCGCGTCGAATTTTTTGGAGATGACGATACTTTCTCTTCGTATACGAGAAAATAAAAAACAGTTTTGGCTTTGCACGTTTATTTTTCTTCTCGATAAAAATATCGCATGCGGAACTGCAGATGATAAAAATTGAAACAAATAACTGAATATTAAGACATGTTAAAAAAGAAAAAGAGAGACAAAGGAATTACAAAGTTTGCTGCAAATGATGCTATTCGAATTTTAAAAAAATACGATTAATTTTTCCATCCATACTGGTAAAGCAATCAGCCGCTATCACAGTCCGCAAGATTAAAAAGACACGTGACACGCTAAGACAAAAATAGTCGAGCGAAGAAAGAAAATTCTCCCCCTCCGTTTCTACCACAGATTTGCAAAGGAAATCTTTGAACTCTGATTTCGAGTTGCTTTGAGTGAACATTGAGACTAAGTGCGTGCCAAATTTCATGGCTTAAATGCAAAAGATTCTTCTGGACATCGCACACACACTTCCTTTTACAAGTATAGATATCTAGTATTAAAAAAGATTAATTAGATTTTATTTTTTAAAAGTAGTTAATATGATTAATCTTAAAATGAAAGTAAAGCGAATTCTATTTTCCAACTCTTGCTATGATGAGAGGTCCCGATTTGAGACTTTTTGTCTCAAAAAATAAAAATACTGACAGATAGGAAAAGGGACCTGAATTTAAATGAAATGTCGTGTTCCGTTTTATATTTATTAGGAAATAGTTCGCACTGGAAAAAGATAACTAGATTTAATTTTAAAAAATGGATCTGAAAAATTATGTTTTCCAACTTTTACTTTGCATAGAATAGGGTCTCCTTAATATGAGCAAAGCAAATATTGTCAAGGTTTTAAAAAATATAACCCATTAAATAATATGACCAGTATAGTAGCAGCTGGAGTAAAAAGAAAAAATACTGTTGCGTCGTGTACCGACCTTCACTTGAAAGAAAGGAAGAGCAAATAATGACGCAGGTTCCTAGGATGAAAATAATTTGATTTACAGCCAATTATTTACAGTAAACCGCCACAAATTCAAGTGTGTGAAGAAGTACGCTTATATAACTCAATCACAATAGAGCACGAACTATTCGAAAGGTCAGAAAGCTCACTAGGGTTCACTGAGACTGGGTGGCAAAGGATTTAGAGACTCCTAAAGAACCCGGCAGTATAAGGTAGGGATGAAGGTTATTGTGGGTTTTCAGTTAAACCGGTTTTTTTCACCTCCGGTTAAACCGGTTAAAACCGCTCAAAATAACCGCTTTACGGTATTTTTTTTAAAAAAGCAACGTCAGGGGACAGAATTTTTTGTTAATAATAATATACAGTAAGTAAGTATTAATGCAATAATTAATTAAGGCAATAGGCAATGATTATAAATAAGTAATTAATACCATATGTAATAATAATAAATGAGTAATTATTGCAATAAGTAAGTGTATTATAGACAAAAACTTTTATTAACATTGTTTCCGCAAGAAATTAATTCATTGGCCAATATTTATCATCTAATCTGCTCATAAAGACTTCCAGCAATGTGTTGATCGACATCTCTCATCGGAAACAACATCATTCAACGTAGATACTAATTTTTTGGACGCCACAGAACTTCCGACTAAGATAAATATTTTTTGGCTACAAAAAACAGACGCCATTTGCAGACAAAATTTTTCATTAGTATTGTTGTTAAAAGAAACCAATCCATTGGCCAATATTTGTCTGTTAATTAAGAATTTTTCAGTAATCCGCCAACCAACAGACGCCTCGAGGAAGCGGTTGTCGCTGATTGGCCTAAGATGATGAAATTCAAAGCTTTAACGTGGTAAATTTTAGTCTAGTCGAACCTAAAATTGAGCCAATCTTCTGACCCGGTTTTTGGATTTAAAAAAAAAAATATCCGGTTTAAACCGGGCAAAAAAATAACCGAAAAAAAACCGGTTTTTAGTTTAAACCGGTAACCCATCCCTAGTATAAGGGGCAGACAACAAAATTTAAAAATTTAGTTTCAAAATTCACTAGCTTTCTTGAACACTGTTAATTTTTTGTAATTCCTAGTTTTAGGCAGCTAAAATGAAATAAAAATTAAATTTTTTCCGGAAAAAGTGGGAGAGGGCGACCACCCCCGAGTCGCTGTCACAATTGGATAAGGAGAGATGATGTTATCGATGAAGCGGCAGCTCAATGGCCACCATCTGCATCTCTTGGAAAAATTAAGGCTTTTGATAACTGCGTCAAAAAGCTAGGATGAATCAAGTTGCATTGCACTTATTAGAAAAAGTTTAACCCTTTCCGGCGCAAGGTATTAAAATTTTTGAAATAAAATGAGAAAACATCATGAATTTGTTTAGTTTATTGTCTAGACACAGAATTTACAAAAAAAAAAAATTTTTTTTTACTTGCCTCCCTTCCGCACGGAGGGCGTCTTTCCCCTTTGGGGATACCCCCCATCATATGAAGACACCACCGGGGACAGTGATCGTGATACGTTCAAAAAATAATTTTGAATCTTTCTCAAAATCATAAATTAATACTCTTTCTCAAAATCGTAAGTGCAGTAATGTTTTGTCTCCATGGCGCCCCTAAAACTGTTATCTGCGACATCTGTATTTCACTTACTCCCCGGTCGTGACGCCGCTTCGCATTGATTAGGATCATTTAAAAATTTGTGAAATTTAAACGAAACATCGCGTAGTAACTAAACTAACGTCATTGGATGTTTGAGCGTATGTTAAAAAGCTACGAAATAAAAACGCAAGTTAAGTGCATGCTACGAAATAACAGAAGTAAAGAAGTCTACCTTGACAAAAAAAGCAATATTTACTTAACTCGAACAGCGGTAAAAACACGTGAATAAAGGATTTGATGAAAAAATAAATATGATTTTATAGCAATAAAAGCATTGTTACAATTTGAGTCGAAAATAAATTTTGAAACCTTAATTATAGTTAAAGAAAAAGTTTTACAGCAACTAAATTGGTATTATTGAAAGGATAATTTTTTGCTCTTTAAGGTGATGTAAAAATAATTTTCGTACCATAAGTATTTCAGAAGTTATTGGCGGAAAACATCTAAAAATAGCTTAATTTCCGTTATTTAATTAAATAAATAGAAACCTAATTTGAATTTTAAAATAATTTTTACGGCGTTAGCTCCCTCTTGTGCTCATCCAGCACTGTGCCAAATTTGGTCACCGTAACCCAAAAACGAACACACAAACATACTTTCCTCTTTTATATATATAGATTATACAGTAACATTACTGAAACTAAAATAATACATTCAGCAAATTTATTTCAAAAATATATGACTTTATTTCTCAAGTCTATTAAAACATTTTTTTCCCCTTCAGACTCATGCTTTGGCGCCAACCCGGACTTTTGCCCCGCGGACAGTTACCTGGTTTGCCCGGGCCTCGAGCCGCCTCTGTTGGAGACCTAGCGCTTCTCAAAAAGGCATCTGACACTAAATCCGATCGCCAAAAATGTCGCCAAAACTGTACGAGTAACGGGCTCAGCCCTGGAAGGGCAGGGAGTTTTCCGTGGTTGCTGTGAACCGCTTCCATTTTCTAGTCTCACCCATTCAACCGATTGGGCCACCCTTCGTGTAGCCAGGTGCGGGGGTGAGCGGCTGGTGTTTACGCCAAAAGTGTCAACATGCCGCAACAATATTTCGCCCCCCCCCGCATGCATCTTTAGCTCTTTCTTTTATCAAATTTTTTATAATGAACTATTTTATTATTTCTGATTTTTTAAAAATTTGTTTTTGAATTTGTCCAATGCCCCAACCTCCTCCTAGAGCAATGGCGTGCCGACCAAGATGACAAGGGGTGTATAGATACTCCCGGCGTCATGGCGACAAAATATTAGTGTGTTTATGTCACAGTCTAAAGCCAAATTTTATGAGGGAGCGAAAAAATAATACCATATCCTGGCGCAATCAGCACTTGCTAAGTCACTGATGGCGAGTGGAGGCGAAACATTTATATGATGCTCCGAGCGCCACTTACCTCACTGTACTAGCGCCCCGGAATGAAGTTCAGAAAATCCGGTCACTTTAATTGAAGTGAATGATAACAGCTGATATGAACTGAATTACAATCAGTGGCCTAGTAGGGGTGAGGATATTATTACAAATCTACAATGCTGTTTCCCTGCAATGTTAATCTTATTGTTGGAAAGAGAGATTTACAGAGATTCTTACTGGATGGTATCCAATGACTTCACTACCCTGGCAAGAAAATGAAGGTTCTAGAAAATACAAGAATTATGACCCTATCTCTCTTAGGAACCAAGATACGAGATCCTTCTAGAGAATTCCATGTGACGTTACGCCCTGGCGGAAAGCTATAAATTCTGGAGGTTCTCAGACGACGTTCGCATTGCCAGTTGGTCAGCTGTTGGACGCTAAGTGCTATTGGCAGTGTCGCTTCTGTTATTATTAGTGATTTGTTGTCTGCCTGTGTTGCTAATTTGTACAGGTGATGTTTTCTTGTCACATATGTTTCATATTTTCGGGAATCTTCGTGGAATAAAGCGCCATTTTCCATTACCCAGCTTATTGGACTGTCCTCGCCGTACACACCCCCAGTAGGGGACCAGCAGGGCCAGGGCCCCCCAATAGGGCATGCTCCACCCTCCCCCGTCGGGGGAAATTTTTGTAATTCAACTAGTAGATAAAAACTTTCCTCACTGAAAATGAGAACCTCATAAAACAGCCACCGGACAAAACCAGTTCATCCGACTCCGACCCAGATTTCTCTCCTTCACCAAGACCTCAGATGGATGAAGGGATGAAGATGTGGATGAGGCTCGGTTTTTAAGCTCGATTTTTTAAAAATTGATTTTAAAATGTTTTTTGACTTTCATTTCTTGAATAAAACATGGGAAAAATACTTTAAAAAATCCTATTTTGTTTTAAGTATGGTTAAAAAACAACTTGTGACCAAATGACAACACTGGGCTTTATTTCGGAAAAAAATTTCCTTTATAAAATTTTATAATGTCAAACACAGATGAATTTTAATGAATAATAATACGGATAAGGAATTTCCTTCAACAAATAAATATGGTATATGGAATAAAATATGGTATTCTCAAGCGTACAAACGGAGCTAAAAAGATGCAGCCTCAAATCAAGTCAAGTTGAAGAGTGTTTAAACTGACTAATGCTAGACGAAAATTCAGGCTTTGCCAGTGAGACTTTAATTTAAAAAGTTATCTTAAAAAAGATTGGTACTTCGAAGAAAATGAAGGACAGCCTCAAGTGAAAAACATCAATTTATTTATATTTTTTTATCAGCACTCAGGCTGCCATCTATATGTCGTCAATTGATTTAATAAAAATTTCAGTATGCATCCTATTGGCAACAACAGGCGTTAGAGCTTCATTCTTGTTCTCAAGATTTTAGAAGACAATAATTGGCAACGTTGCTTAATTTGTAGCAGACTACAAACGATTTTCAGATACGAATATTTCGTTGGAATTAATTAGTAAGGTTATCAACTTTAGCTCGAACAAAAGGAGGACAAAAATAAATTGAAGCTAAAAAATATCACAAATAAAAGAAACATTTAATTCATCGCAACAATAGTATAGAATACACTAAAATATGATAAATACATAATAAAAACATTTGTAGCATAATTTATTGAGCACTTTTCGAGGTAGGACAGAACTTACGAAAGAAGTGCGGTTGGTCACCTTATACAGTCGGACCTCTATTTTGCGAACCTCTATTTTACGAATTTCTCTATTTTGCGAACTTTTCCTTGGAACTAAGAACATTTTGCGAATTTCTTCGGAAAATAACCTCCAAATTGCGAAGTGCATTCTCTAACGAATTTTTTTCTAGTGATCGAATATTTTTTTTCACCCTATTTCTCAAAGCATTTCAAACTTACTCTTTCTTTTAACACATTTTATGGTGATCAATGGCCTTGAAGCTGGAAAATGTCAAAGCGAAAGTGCTTGAGCATCAATTAAAAAAAATTAATTCTTCATGAGGTGGATAAAGGCGTGAAGAAAAAGGATACTGCTTTAAAAGTTGGTATTCCTCCAAACAGCTTATCAACCATAATAAAAAATCGTGATAAGATACAAAATTATGTTCATCGAATTCTTGTTCAAAACGTTTAAAAGCAGTTTTGAAGTGGACAGTGTGAAAAATAAAAACAATACAACAATGAATTGCGATGAAGACGAAGATGATGAAGATGGAAATGATCATGATGCAGAAATTAACAAACTCTCCTATGATGAAATGCTAAAATTCATTAATTTTAATATAAAATTATTTTTTAAAATTGAAAATACAGTGTATTCCCGGACAATGTTTTGTTTTATTCTTGTTTCCCTTGCAGATTTCTATTTCATGGGTAAGATATATAAAACAAATAGATATTAATTTACAAAATAAAGGTACGATTAATTACTTTTTTTAATAATATTTTGTGTTTATGGATTTAAAATCTGTTTTGTGTAGTTTAAAGTATTTTAAAAGGTGAATCTCCATTTAACGAATTTTCCATATAACGAACTTTTTTTCGGCATTTAGCGACTTCGTTAAATAGAGGTCCGACTGTAATTAGACATTTTATTCATTCCCTTGATATTCAAGTTTTGGCTGTAACATTGCATTATATAACATGGCGAAGAATATGCGAAAAGGGCAACGATTCACGACGTTTCCCAATAATTATTACCCACCAGTGAGATGAATTTGATGGCAAACAAGTCTTCCTCGTTCGGATCCATTAAACGGAACAATCCGTTTCCGTTTTATCTTATCTGCAAACAGGCAGCGCGTTTTCAGAACTAAGAATAGTGCTGCATCGTAAATCTAGCTCAAAAACAGGATAAGGAAAGTAACATTTTTAGGAAAAAGTTCCAACTGCTGTGTTTTGCAAAAGTTTTCAAATATATACTTTTCTTGACCAATTGGAATTCTGAACGGAGCAAGGTCTCGAATTCTAAATGAGTTTGAGTTGCAATCGAAGTCGCTTTGCATCCAACCACCAGTCGTCGAAACGGTACTCGCATAGTATACAAATTGAAATCTTAAGCTGTCAAACGCGGTCACATAAGAAAAGAACCGCGACAGGTTTAAAACTTTCAGCAGTTTTGCTATATTTTGGTTTTTGGTTTTCGGACTTTGTAAGACTTTTAACATTATTCACGTGTTTCTCTCTCATCTTACCTATTCAATATTTAAATTAAAAATCTTTTAGATGATATATTCAATAAAATTTCAAGAAGAGTGAAAAAAGCTCTAGATTTTAGACCTCAAAGGACATTCACACTTCAGCTGTTATTTTACACCTGATAATGTTCATAGGCTGGCATACTACAGTAGAACCTCGAGAATCCTAACTAATTAGGGTTGACCTCTGTTTGCATTTCGGAAAATTAGGTAAAATACTTTTGACATGCCAAATGCAGTAGAGCAGGGGTTTCCAACCTTTATTCCCTTTAATAATCCCCTACTGTCATATCACTTCCCCCCCGGGGTGGTGCCAGAGGGGGGACAGGGGGAGGTGCTAGGTCCCCCGTCGGGGAAAATTTTGTTGTGTAATATTTTGCTTGAATTAGAACACAGTGAATTACATAGTGAACTTGAGAATTCTCTGGAATAGAAATTTCCAGAATGGTGGCGAATAATCTTGTAGAAGCGGCGCCACCCATGAACTCTAGATATATCGAGAAGAATCGAAACACCACCCTCTAATCCTCGCGAGTAAAGCTACGTATCCCCTGAACCCTAGAAAGGTCGAGAACAATCCAGAGACACCACCCCTTGCTGCACCTGCCCATTCAAGGAAAAGGACGGAGATTGGACCCGGGCATATATAAAGGGGTGGAGATAAGAAAGGAGGGATCTGAGAATAAGGTAACAAGAAACGAAGTGGTGGGTTTTGGCAGAAACCTTTAACCCTTTATGTCCCAAATTAATTTACCAGCGAATTTGCAATTTTATCTTTGAACTATTAGATAAGTTATCAGGCAGAATAACCCCAGGAAAGAGAAAGAAAACTTTTTTAATTAATTAAAATAACTTAATTAATTAAATTAACAATTTTTTTTTAAATTCCTGCCTTCAACTGCTATCTACTGCTTGCTGTTGGAACTAGCGTATTTCAGCGTATTTTTGCGAATTCCGCCAAGGAAAAAGGTCATAATACAAAGATATAAGCGTGATAAAAGTGGGACTTTAATGTCCCGTCAGGACATAAAGGGTTAAGTGGCCGATTTCTCCGAATAGTTTCATTATCCAAGTGACGGTGGCTGCCTGGTGAATTAAAAAGATTTTATTGAGACCATATATGGTGAGTGAAGAAAGCAATTAAGTGACTTGGTTTTATTAGTACCTTTGATGGGAAGCTACAAGTGAATATATTTTAATGAATACTGGACTGGAGATCGAGAGATGTCGCCCGGTGAGTTTGAAATACATTTCATGATATCGAACCTCTAGAGACAATTACAGACTGTTGATTAGAGACTGTTTTAATTATTTTAGGTGATCCTACTCTTCCTGGGCTTATTCTGTTTAATGCTAAATTTATAACTAAATATCTATACTATAAATAAAGTTTAATGTTATATATTTCAAATTAATATTGTCTTTCTTTGTGTCGCATGCTGAGGGTTAAATTGATTACATTAATAAAAATAATTGTTAGAAAAAGGTCGAAACTGGGATTTCTAATTAGGTTAATTGCATTTAATAAACTTATTTGATTTAAACCTAAATTTAATCATAACAATTTTTATACTAAGGTATTCAACTGTAATTGATAAATAAGAATATGGCGAAAATTTGAGACCAATTTCATTACACTAGTCCCTCGTACAGCAGGTCGTGCCACTCTGTCGGGGCGACACCGTGCCCCCCCCCCGCCAGGCAACCTCTAATGCTATTCCTGCCCTCCCCCAACCATCCGTCTATGCAAAGAAGTTTTTACCAATAATGTTAAGGGTTAGCTTAAGAGTCAAATGAATCTAATTGATAACATTTGCTGGACTTATCCTTGGTTTTACATTTTATTGCATTTTTGCAGTAGTACTACCCAGGTAGCACACCATGTTGCACGCTATTGTTCAATATTGTTCGATATTATATAATATTATATGCTATTGTACGATATTGTTCGATATTATATGATATTGTACAATATTATACAGTATTGCGAATATTGTTCAATATCATACAATGTTGTTCAATATCTTTGTGCTACTAGGGTAGTTCAACGCCGAAACGAATGAAATCAGTATTGTAATACAATTTCGCATTAACTTATAGGGATTAACTTGGGACACAAAATTCTGTAACTTTTTTAATTTCTTATGCTTTCTTGTTTCCGCCATTACCAACTTTGATTTCGCGTACCCCCAACTAGACTTTCGTGTACTCCTAGGGGTACGCGTACCACAGGTTCGGAGCCTCTGCAGTAGAGTATTGACTTTGAGTGATCTGTGTCAGAGTACGGAAAGAGATAGCGGCGATTCGCATCGTCGAGCAGATTCAACTCCTTACTCGAAAAAAGAGAACCGACTTTGTTTCTTTCGATTAAGGGGTTGCATTCATTCTTAAACATCAATTCAAATGCTTCTTTTAAGTTAGGAAGAAACATTTGCTTTGTTTCTGATTCATAATTGTAATTTATTCCTTCATTTTTTAATAAAATTTTTTCAGAAAGTGGAAAAAAGATGTTCGGATTCTTGGGGTCGGATTCTGGAGGTCCCTCTGTATCTGTAAACTGTGACACGCATTACACAAAAATCGTTCCAAACGCTGTACAGGTCAGACTGCTGGTCCTAGAGCTATCAAACTTGGCATATTACAGGCTTGGGTTACAGGTGCCTGCTAAGAAAAGGTTTCTCTAAATTTTAGTTAGATTTTTTATTCAAAAATTAATGGACGCTCCACAGGTCAGACTGCTGGTCCTATCAAACTTGGCATCTAGTTACTTCTTGGATTACAGGTGCCTGCTAAGAAAAGGTTTCTCTAAATTTTAGTTAAATTTTTTATTAAAAATTAATGGGCGCTCTACAGGTCAGACTGCTGGTCCTAGAGCTATCAAACTTGGTATATTACAGGCTTGGGTTACAGGTACCTGCTAAGAAAAGTTTTTTCTAAATTTTAGTTGGATTTTTTTATTAAAAATTAATGGAAATGTTAACGTTTTTCCTCAATAATTTGGGAGCATATTATTGCTTGAAAACCATTTTTATACCACTTTAAAATTTAAAAAGTTAGCTTTTGATTGATACCAATTTTAGTTCCGTACAATTTTTTTCTGATTTTAATACATTTTTTAAAAAACTTTTAAGTATATTTTACAATAATACTTTTCATTGCTTTCGTTATTGCTTTTATACACACGCTCGTTGCGACTATATTTATACATTTTGTGTGCCCGTTATCGTTGCTAAGTAATTAAGAGCAAATTCTTAAAAATATTATAAATACAACGAATCAAGCCTGAAACATTATCTGCTATAATGTTTCTTATTACAGTTTGGAATCTCCTTTAAACTTTTTTAATTGGCTTATTTTGTTTCTCACAAAAATTATTAATGAAATTTATTTCCATTTTGAAAAATATTAATTTTTATCTGTTACAAAAATGCGTGTTTTTTGCGAATTAAATATGCGTTTAAATTAAATATCAACGTATTATAAATTTCAAAATTTTGAATGATTTTTAATATTTGAGAAATTTAATTCGAAATTAGGCTCATTTGGAAATCACGAGCTTATCCTCCATTCATCATATAAATTGCATCTGCAAGATGGTGGAACAGACTTGAACGGGACACATCAGATGCTTTCGAAATCCGATAGTTGATCTTCATTTTTCTATTTAAAATAAGCTCTCCCTTTCTTTAAACTTTCTTTAATATATTTTGCACGAATAACAAAGCAATTAAAACATTATTAGCATATTCACTCAATAAAAATTTGTATGCAAAAGCGTTCATCTCATACTGACAAATTTCTTTGGTTTAATTCAGTTATATTAGCGTCCCGTTTTGAAGCAACACTCGGGCTATTTTGGAAAGGACCTCGTCATTTTGAACCGCGGTCAGATGACGAGGACGACACCTGAGCTGGCACTCTGTTTTCAAATGTCCGCGCCACACTTGCGGGAGGACTTTTGACCCCCTTCGTATGATTTAACGTACAACAGGCCCAATACACGAAGGATCTTCAGTGGAATCGGGTTTCGAACCTGGAACCCTTCGGCCCCATCAAATTTCTTTGATTTCTGAAGAAAAATTTTTTCATCTATGAAATGAAACAGAATCTAAAATGATTACAAAATCTAAAAGAGCCGTTAAAACCTCCTGTTGGTCTGGTGTGGAAGATTGGAAGGGGGGGTGGGGTCTGCTCAGGTGTCATGCTTGTCTTCTGACCACCGCTCAAAATAGCCCTCGTGTTGCTTCAAAACGCAACGTAAATATAGTAACTAAAATAGCTATATTAACTACAGTGACTCAAAAAAGTATTGGGGCACAAGAAATGTTCAAGCGTTCATTTCGTAAATTTCTACTGTTAAATAAAAACAAAAGAAAATTTTAACAGTTTTTGTATCTAAACGCTCTGCGAAATCTATTACAACCATTACAATTAAATACAACTAATATGGAAATGAGCTATTTGAAATGGTTCGTCTGCAACTACGAAATCAAGGTCAAAAAATATTGGGGCATTCAGGAAAACCAGTTCGATAAGAAGCCAATTCTGGCAGAATGTCTGATACAACTGCAAATAGAATTGAAAACCTAGAAAACATTAGTTAAGAAGCAAGAGGCAGGAGCTACTACGTTAATCCACCATTTACATGATAACATGGGTCGAAAAAAATCAGAGATGTCCATTGACATCAGAAAACTTACCATTTGCCATTGGAAACGTGGAAGCTCTGAGAGAAAAATTGGTGAAATTGAAAATGTAAGTAAATCCAATGTACATACTATAATTTCAAAATACAAGAAGACAAAATCAGTTAAAACAGACCAAGAACAGGTCAACCAAGGCGTTTCACTGAGCGTGAAGAAAGGTGGATTGTTAGAAAAAATTACTTGCAATTCTAAAATCAGTGCAGTCAAATTAACTTTAAAAGCCAACAAAGGTTTAACAAGTCTGCTAATACAGAAACGGTCCGGAATATTTTGAGAAAATGCAATTTTCATGGCCGAGTAGCTCGAAGAAAACCTTTCCTCAGTAAAGCACATCGAAGAGCTTGTTTAGAATTTGCTAAATCCTATATTAAAAAGCCTCCGGAGTTTTGGAATTCAGTTTTA
>BGPR01005637.1:0-29209 GCA_013235015.1 Araneus ventricosus
CAAAAGGGTATGAAATTTAGTCATAACAAGACATTTCAGCATGTAAATGCATTCTAACTTCTGCAGTCACATTTAACCACTTCAAAATTCGAATCAATAATTAAGCTACACAATATACAGGTGATAACAAGTTTGAATGCTGCGGCTTAACCCACCTCAAAATCAAGTTCTATTAATCAAATCGTGAAATTGGGCGTATGTTTTGAAATAAAAAATTAGAAGTTTACGAGTTAACCCATCTTCATGCATCCAGAGTAGCTTTCATCATAACTGCATAGGTTTTTCGGCATATTATCCTTAGACAGGTCCATAGAAGGGATGGATGACGAATTTCCAAAACAAGATTCTACCGCCAAATGATCCTAGAATTACAGAACACAATTACTAAACGTAAACAATATATTTAATACTCGAAGAAATATTAAAATACTCGATTATTCTTTTATGATTACTTCATGTATGCAGAGTTTAAATCTACGAGTATTTAATAAATATTCATTATTCAGTACACGTATTTGAGCCCTACATACTTGAAGCAATCGTGAGAGGAAGAGTACAGAAGGACAAAAGGTTCAGATGTTTTTCCCCTAATAAACTGGGGTTAAATAACTGGACCTATTATCTAATTAGACGACTCCTCTACTATAGTTAAGAGGCAACAGAGAAGGGGGGTTATCTAATTAGATAGAAGGTCCGAATCTCGGGTGCTAGTCACGGCAGCGAACGTTTTAAGCAATATTTCAAATACATTTCAATTCATTTCCATTGTGAAAACAAAGCGGATACCAAAACTTAGAAGCAATTTTAAGTTTAGAATTCTTAAAAGCGGTCTATACAGGGTGTCCAAGAAGGATATTTATTAATCAAAAAATTAACAAAAATACGAGAGGGTGAAAAGCAGTTGCGGCAAAAGAATGGGGAAATTTAACAATTTTTTTACCCAATACCAGTAATCTGGGATAGATAGCTCTAATTACTTGGTAAGTTGTAATAAGAAACGAAAATGGCGACCACTCAGTAGAAAGCGTAGCGTTTATTGTGGCTTGCGGGTTTTTCGGTGGTTGTTTCCGCTAAGAAAGTTTCGCCTAATATACCATAAAAGTCCACCAAGTGTGTCTACAATTTATGCATAGATGTAAAAGTTTAAATACGCAGGAAATGCTAAAACAATCGGCGAAAAATCGAGTACAGACTGGACATTTCACTTCATTCGCTACTAAAAGAGCCTACAAAGAGCCACACTGAAGATACTGGAAAAAAAACTGTTCGAGTTCTTTATTCATTTGCCCCACAAACTGCGTTTCATTTTACCTTTTCGTATTTGTTATTAAAGTTTAGAATAAAGATTTTTCTCAAACACCCTGTACCTTTCGTTCCAAGACATCCCTATTGGAAACTTCTGCATCTTTCGAACGAAAACAGGGTGGGGAACGATTAGTTCGTTTATAAATTCCTAAATGTTTTGCACATTTCTATTTGATCACGCATTGAAATGCAGGTCACCAGTTAATACTAAGTTTACGGGACGCATTATTTTGACGCATTTCGAATTCAAGAAAATATAAAGATATAGTTTATCACTTATGCTGACTTATCATTTGATGAGATGAATATTTTTTCGAATTCATTAGCGCCTATATTCTCCTAATCTCTAAGCTTTTCTATACGGTATATCTTAACTCTACAGATAAGCGTGAATTAGAAGCTGTCATTATGCAGTATAAATACTTTAAAATTCACAAACTTCAGTGGTTATCTTGGGGTTATTTTTCTTATACATATTTACGTTGACAAAACCCAATATCGAACCAGCCTTAGGGAAAAGAACGGAACTCTGTTCTAATAACTATAAATTTTAACACGTTTTGCTTCAGGAAAAAGAAAGCAACTGTAAATAGTGCACGTTTTAGAATTGTTTGTTGCGGGTGTTATGGCACAACAGCTATGTTTGGCTATACTGCACGTTTTAGATATTCCAGTTATTCTTAATTTGTGCATTGAAGAAATAAGTACTAGCTTATTATAAGCAAAACCTATAAAATACCAAAACCCTTTTAACAGACATTTTTTATATGAACGACTATTTCTGTTAAAACAGAAGTTTTATTTGTAAAATTGTGCGTCTTGCACATGCGTCAAATTGACACGTGTCCATAGAGATAAGTATACAAGAAATTTCCCTAAACCTAGTGTTAAACATCTTGTACTCGATGAATAATCCCAGTAGCGATTTAAGTACACCGTTTTTACTTATTTTGTGTTTGTGAAGAGAGAATTTTGTATACGTGCATTGCTGCATGTTTCCAGTGACAATGCAATATCTTAGAACGTTTTTAATTTTAATTTGAATCGAATTTTGATTCTACGAGTGACATCTGGTAGGGAATGAGAAAATTACGAGATTCCATAGTATTTATGATGCATTATAAAATACATTAAGAATTAAAAATAAATTTCCTATAAAAATCTTGCATTTATTAGAATACTAAAAATTAGAACAATTGTCAAAAATCTGGAGGTCAAAAGATTGTAAATTCATGAGGCACTGGATTAAGATGTAATGCAAGATGAGAAATTGCAAAACTTTCATTAAATTAAAATTACGCTTTAAATCTGATTAAAATTTTCAATTTGCTTAGAGTCATCAGTGCCTCACGCTTTTATGGTTGTTTTCAGCAAATATCTGGAGGATAAAAGATTTACATTTTAGTGCATTAATAAAAGCGCGTTTTTTTGAAAAAAATCTATTGTTTCGTGTGGATATTCTTAAATGAAACTATTTCGCAGGCTACACATTTTACGAAACCAGCTTCGGGTCAGAATATGTTAGCCTTCTCAGCGCTGGAGTCTTGATACTTTCATATTCAAGTTTCATTTGTCATCAGCAAGTAGGTTAAATTAATAAAATCAACTGCCAGAAGCTTTTAGAATTAACACGAATTGCGAAAATTAAGATAACTTTAGCATATAATGTTTTATGAATAGCTTTTAATTAGATGCAATTGAACACCTCGCAGCTGTGGATTCAAAGTTTCCTTCTCAGTAAAAATATTTTTAAAGTTTCGAACACTTCTCAATGTAAGCCGTTTGTCCAAATCCAACAAATAGTCAATAGAAAATTTAAGCACCAGAAGAATTTTAAAATATTGAAAGGAAACTTACGGCTTAGTGTGAGTGACGAATCTTCGAATAAATAGAATGCTTCCCAATGCTCCTTGTATCAGTTGGACGGACATTGGCATCTTCGAGTGGATAATCGAGATGGTCGATTCATTCTGAAGTCGCGGTGCCAAGAGTGGGGAATCATACCTGGAAGATAAATTCCAATGTGAAACATCGAAACAGTCCACTTTAGAAGAGAATTCTTCAAAACAATTGTCTATGTTTTTACGAAGAGAAGAACAAGTTTTCCGCTTTGTTTATTTACATTAAAATGACGCAACTACGTAATTCCGGTATAATGCTAAGTCAATTGAATCTTGAAAGTGGAAGTGCAAAAGTGATGCAAATAAAGTCAAGGTTTTTGGTGTAAGTAAACAAAACAGAAAACTCTGTCCATTATTAATGTCACTGCCAGGTTATTAATGTCACTTCTACAGCAATTATTCAAATGAAATATCCTTGAGAATACGGAATGGATATTAAATGGAGAAATTTCATGCAACTTATCGTAATAGAACTATGCCCCGAGAAATTATGATTTCTTGGAGATACTGAATAAAAACACCAATATCCAGAATCACTTTTTATTAAAGTCTAATAACATTAAACACCAACGTAGTTCAATTTGCAAACGTTACTTTAAGTCATTTAAAGGCCGTTCCTAAAAGCAGACTACAAGTAAAATTATTTCATTTACCATACATACATATAATCGCATAATAGCCTACCTTTTAAGCCTTAACATTCCCAATCATTTTAATTGAAGCTTAAAATTGTGAAAGTTTAAGTAATAACATGAGTAAATTGGTAATTATATTTATATAAGCCATGTTTAAAGCAAATAAAATTCGAAACAAAACTTGAAGATAGTCTTTCTGCTGCAACAGATCAACGATTTTCAATCCAATACATTTCTGACAAGTGACGGGGGGCAATAAAATGCGAATCCCTTGGGCAAGAATTTAATCCACGTCTTAGTTGATAGTTGCATTAACGTTCCAGTTTTGAAGCAACATGAGGGCTATTTTAGGACGGACCTCGTAATTTTGCACTGCAGTCAGATGACGAGGACAATGCCTCGGCTGGCACCACCTCTCCAGATTTCCGCGTCACAGCAACGGCAAATTTTTTGACCCACGACGCCAGATCGAATATGCACGAGACAGATTAATGTAGTTTTGAACCTGGATCCCACCGGCCCCTAGACCGAGATCTTTTCACTAGGCCACCATGACCTTCACTTTGAACTGTAATTTCATAGTCGTCTTAACCACATCTCATGCACCGACTAGTGCATCGAATTACAAAATTTAATATTGAAATCTAATGAAGTAACCGTTTGAAAGACAACTTTAGACACCCTTAACCTACATGTCCGACACGTGCATCGAATTACAGAATTTTCACTATTCAAATCCGTAATTAAGTCAACGTAGCAGTTTTAAATACAAAATCACTTGGAACTTCGAACGAAGATCTAATGAACAAAACTAAACTGGATATTTATCCAAAATTCGAAATCATTTGCAATAGAAATTCACAACTCGGACGATATTAGACAATGGAGGAACGTTTTATATTTAGCAGAATGCGAGAAAAACATTTCTAAGCAGTTAATTTTATCCACTAAAACTAACAAGAATCCAGGTTTTTATTGTATCATACATTGCAATAGACAGCAGTTTCACTTACAGACGCAGCCGTTTACTTACCAGGACCGAATTTATTCACTTCTACGCCTTGAGCCAAAGCACATAATTCATCCCCTTCATAAGTTGATTTATAATTCTCAATTTCATTTGCAACAGTTCATTTTTGAAACAGATGCACTCAAGTCAATTTTTAAAATCTTTGAACCACATTTTATTTTTAATTCAAAACTGTACTGTTCATAAAATTGTATAAAATCAATATCAAATGTAAACTTTAAAAGACAGCACTTTATACTATTTTTTCAAAATACTGAAAAATTTGTAAATATTTTGCTGCTACTTCCTTTAGTTGAAACATAGCAACTCCTATTTCCGTTGCAAAAATACCATGATATTTGGAAGATGCACAAGACAGTGTATTAGAAAACCTTCCAAGTTCAGTTTTAGTTATGCCCACTCAGAAATGAGTTCCGAAATTTTAAATACTAAGATACAATGTATCACTTATATGCATTTATCTACTTTTAATAGATATTTTCGAGTACCAACGGTTTATTCTATTAAAATAAATCCTTACTTGTATTCAACAGCTACCTAATTTATTAAATATAAATTATTTTTGAATAATTAAACGTAATTACTCAATCGGGAGCCACATCAAAAGTGCATATCTAGATATAGCCGTTTAACGCAGTCTTACAGAATATATTGCAAGCTGTATTTTTCTAAAATTGTTACTCCATTACAAGCAATAAGATTGCGCAATGGAATGCCGTTCAATTTTGCACAGTAAACAGACTTTCTTACACTTTAAAATGGTGAAGTGATAAATTACAAAATTGTAGCTGGTTCTTAATTGCATAGCTGTGCACATTTAGTTTTCTTCGAAAATAATGTCCGAAAATATTCTTCAAAGCATACTGATAATAGCCAATACAAGAAAGTCTACAAGCAAGACATTTTGCGAATGTTATAGACATCAATTTTCTGTAAAAATACCACAACAACTTACCTTGTTTTGAAAATCCCAGTTTCCTGTATCATTGCTAAAATAGAAACGACTCGTTTTTCTTCACATGTAGATCTTCCTCCACAAAACACTACGATTCTTCAATGCTGCTATTCCATTTTCATGCTTAGAAATCCTGGAGGCTCTGTACCAGAGATGCTTGGATATCAAAATAATGCACTTTTAATTAATTTCGACTCTTCGCCTAATCTTCAAATTTTTTGAGGGCCCCGAGTTCCAAATTTTCTGGTAGCTTTCAAAATTATGAGTCGTAAGAATTGTTTTACGGTCAAGAACACTCCTTTTAAAGACGGCTAATGGTTGGAGCTTGGCGTGGTTAGTTCCCGTGTTTGGATGGCGGTGGAAGTTGGTTGCATCAGTAGGAGGCAGCTCCACCATGTCGGCCTGGTTACTTGCTGGTGCAGTTTTCCTCGGCAGAACATCAGTTATATCCGGGTACTTAGGCAGGACGGATATCCTTATTTCTGATACGTAGAAGTCCAAGTAATAATTTGTAGCATAGTCATCTGCGAATTGCATGCAGTGCGTAACGCGTTCAAGCATGGCACATTTAGCTATAAATAGGCTGTAGAAGTAGTCTTATTGCTAGTACAAAGCAACCCCGTTTGGAACGGCGCGATACACACAAAATATACCAAGGAAATGAAAATAAACGGTAGTAGTATATAATAAATACGGCCTAACTTGCAATTCTTAAACGTATTGTCGTATAAAAATTAAATTACAGATGTAGCAGTTATTCACTACAATCAACTGCGTAAGACTAACCAGATTGTTTCTCTCCGAATTATTTTTAGTCACTAAAGATGTGCAAAACGTGCTCTCACAGATAATGGGACACACATTATTTGAATATAATATCTGTCTTCTTCTCAATGCATGGCTGACTAAGTACATTGATAACAGAAATTCCTTCGATTTTATTGCATTGGGCTTACATTTTTAAACAATTATTGATTATTCTCAAACTTTTTCATAATTAAAGCTTTATGTAAGCAAAAATTATTTTATCCCACACTTTCAAACTCAAGTTTTGACAAAGGTAAGGTTTCGAATCAGTCTGTTGCTCAATTTTTAAGCCTGCAAAACTGTGGTGTGATCATACTGGCCTGGTGATAGTCTCGGCTTCGAAAGCAGTTCAAGATCATATTCCAACAAGGATCTATAATCTATATGAACTGGATTCGTATTAAATTCGTCATGGCTTAAATATGTTGATTTTGAAGTAGTGTAAAAGCTCCCGTTCATCTTCGCCATACATCATTTTTAAATTAGAATTGATTTACCTCAGACTTTTTTAATAATTACAAGTTTTATATAAGCAAAAATTATTTTTGCCCGTAATTTGAAACTCAGTATTACGATGCATTCTGATGTTTAAACTTGCAAAGTTGTTCAGTGCCCGTGTTGGTTTGATGATAGTCTCTGCTGCGGAATGAGTTGAAGATGAAATCTATAAGTTCGAGATCATACTCTAACAAAAATCCACAGTATACATAGAGCTGGTTCGTATCTAATCCCCCGGGGGTTCGAACGTGCTGAGTTTGAAGTAGTGCGAAAGCTTGGAGAATGAGATACCAGTATAGGCATCGTCCTCGTGACCAGCCCAAGTTTTAAAATTATGAGGCTGTCCCCAATTAATCCTTATGTAACTTCAAAATAGTACATGATTAATAGATCAATAAATCAATTATCTTGTGCACTTGTTATTTACAAATACGTAATTTCCTAAAATTCTCACAAGCGCGGTTGCCTGGCTATAAAGGGGTCTATTCTGGTATCCCCGGTTGGGCTGGGTTCCGTTGTTAACGTGCGGAACCCAACCCAAACGGGGGTACTAGAATAGACCCCGAAGTCACGGCTTCAGGACCTGAGAATTACAGGTTCGAACCTCGAGTCTATCAATGAACCGCCATATATATGGGCCTAGTGCACGTTCAATCTGCTGGCGTCCTTATCTTCCTCTGTCCTCATGCTCTGTTCCGTCCTAAAAATAGTCCTCTTCAAAACGATATATTAATATAATTGAACTAAATTTTCAGTTTGAAAAACCATGAGCATAGAAGTAAAACCACGTGAGTTGGGGGTCTATTCTGGTAACCCCGGTTGGGTTGGGAGACGTCACTTTTCCGGTTGTTAAAATTTGAAAAAGTGATCTCAACCCAACCGGGGGTACCAGAATAGACCCGTTGAACTGCTGTTTGTAGAATTTGCTTTAGAACCCTGCATAGTACTGTCTATTCTAAAAACACAGGTCCATACTATGTCCGTTCTCTAGCCTTACTGCACTCTGTTCGAATCGGCAAAGATGGGTGACTTGCAGTACTTCGGATCTGAATCGGAGTGAGAATTAAGATAATTTTTTTATTTAAATAAACTATTTAAAAATCTATTTTAAATATAAAGAAGGCTGAAGTCATATTTTTCAAAATTTTCTCATTCAAAGCGAATGATTTTTTTATCAAGATTTTTTCAAGTGTTTCTACCTTTCACAAATGAACTATTTTTATTTTTTTAAAAATATCCAATAGATTTAGTTCGTCTTTTTCAGATCGAACTTTTCCAAATGAAATGTTCAAGGATTCTTACGCAGCATATCGTGAATCAATAACCCCTCTATGACAGAAAAGTTCAAGGTAAAAATTCCTCAAACTGTCGTCGTCCGTTTCGATTCTAGAATGGACACTTCATGTAATTTTTGTGAATAGATATCAGTTTATTATTATTAATAATAATAATAATCCACCGGGAGAGAACCGACCAGATAAGGTTTACGGTTATACAAAATCCTGTCAGCATTAAGATGAGTTACAGAAAGGAGAGAAATAAAAATAAGATGAAACAACGACAATATATAATTAACACAAAAAGTAAACAGAAAAGGTCTACAATGAATGTCTTAATTACTGGCGGAAGCGAGAAAAGTCTATCTTAATCAATGATGATATCCTGCCTTCATTCATGTAGGATCTTCATAATATCCATGATTCGTGACAGGGATATTTTGTTTTGAACAATAATTACACACCCGGTCGATAGGTTTTCAGCACTGAGTTTCATGAAATGAAAGGGTTTGCCACTGGGCAGTCTGTTGAGTTGTGGTTTGGATCATGGAGTTCAGTTTGGATGGTGTAGGACTTATGATGCAGATCTGAAATGCACGTCTTTTGTTCGATTCACGATCAAAATCGATGGATTCTTGTAGGAGCCAAATTCGTCGTCATCCATAGCATACGACCGCATGGCAGATGAAGAACTTTTGAGTGCCTCTTTGGCGTTTGGTTTTCTCTACAAAATTAAATTCGTAACGCATCTTTAGCATCCAGAGACAGTGTAATTTTCTCTAGCAAACGAGCCGTGCGCGTCAAAGAGCATACATTAACGAAGAATGTCGATTCAGGGCCGAATTATCAAATAGGCGAAGTAGGCAACTGCCTGGGGGCCGACGCTCGTGATCTTTGATTTTTTGCATTATTATTAAGATAATTTAATTTAGTGCTTTCATTTAGTTTACAAGATCCGTGCAATGAAACTTATTCAAATCAAAATCAAGTATAGTTTAAAATTAAGAACATTATTTGTAGGAATTTTTTTTCATGTTTTCAAAGTCGCTTTCAAATTAATATGGTCCAATTTTTGTTACAATTGGCTGACTGATTTGACAGTCCTGGTAAATTTTGTTATTAGAGTATTTAGATCGAGTATAAAAGTTTTGTAATTTTTCTACCACTTTTTAAAAATTATTTTTTAATTTAAATTTTACATTTCTTTTCTATTTGCGCGATACTGAAGCCAGCACTCCAGAAGGTGATCCGCAATTAAAAATTTTATTATGTCAGTGTGTCATAACGTTTGTTACTTAAAAAATGCTCGTATAAAGATTAAATGGAAATCAATAAAGAATATTTGGTTTTGAAAGTTTGGGAGGAGAAATGGAGGCCCGAAGGTTGTATTTCCTACAGGCCCCTATAGGGCTTAATCGGGCCCTGTGTCGATTAGGATGTCAGTTGGTGACTGCTTGCCGAGGAAAGCACCACGTTTTGCGATAGGCTTAATTCTAACAAGCTAGCATATTTAAACAAAAAAGAAAATATTTGGGCAAGTAAAAAAAAATTAGGAACGGGTAATATGAACCTCTATAGTTAGATTAACGCTGCGTTGAAGCAATACGAAGGCTATTTTGGAAATTTTGAACCGTAGTTAGATGGCAAGGACGGCACCTAAGAGGGCATCCTTCATCTAAGAATAAATATTTTTGAGAAAACGTGTACAGTATGGAGATATGTATGTGAAAAGGCATATTAAGGGTTAAAGTATACTAAAAGTATATATAAACTCGCTGATTCTAAATATTGATCAAAAATTGCAAACGTTTTGCTTTCATTTTATATTGCTTTCGTGTTTGGTACGAATGAATATGTCTCTTGTTTAAGTTTTAACTTTTCTCTTTTCGTTGTTACATTCTAGAAATGATATTTTAAATTAATTGATATTTCGGATTTCCCTCTGGGAATGAATTTATTTATAGTACCTTTCATTCTTAAAAAATAAATTTTTCGTGCAGAAATTTTTGTTTTCAGTGATTGATCTAACTTGCTGCATTGGTTTGAAGCGACACAAGAACACTAATATCGAATCTGTAATTGCAACTCTATTTAAATTACTAGGAACATTGATTGATCTAACTTGCTGCATTGGTTTGAAGCGACACAAGAACTCTAATATCGAATCTGTAATTGCAACTCTATTTAAATTACTAGGAACATACCTCTGGTTTAACTTGCACATCTCATCAACCCGACCACATTTGGCAATGACAACGTATTTAATATCTATAGGCAGGGCCGGATTTAACTTTGTAGGATCCCTTAGGCAATGCAATTTTCGGGGCCCTTTTCCTTGTCCAAACTTTCGTAAACTTACTAAATGAAAAAAAGCACAAAACTAGATTACTTACCCTGAAAATACCTCAAAAAAAATCTCGAGACCTCGGGGTCCTTCATAGTTGCGGTGCCCCTAGGCAGTTGCCTAATTTGCCCATCTGACAATCCGGCCCTGACCATAGGTCTATATACACGATAGATCTCCTAAATCAGATCCCGAACCTGTTGTCTAGACGCGGACGATATCGAACCAGCATCACCCTCTTCAAACTCCCACGACATTTCATCGGATGTCAGATATTCGGTGGAATCGGGCTCTCGAATCCGTATTTTATTACCAGGCCATCGACCCTCTATGTGAAAGACCGCGGGTAATTTCTTTAGCCGTACAAAATGGAAGTTTCTGTGAGGTGATAAATTTGCATCCCGTTTTGAAGCTACATCAGGACTATTTTGGGACGGGCCTGTTTATTTCGAACCATGATCAGGTGACGAGGATGACACTTAAGGTTAAACATTCACGTTCACGCCATGCCTAAACCCATCGTCAATGTAGAAAACCGATCAGAATTGAAGCGGTGTGGAGAAGAAAGCTGGACATTCAACAAGCTCAGATATCCATCGCTCCATTTGGACTTCCAGGCCATGAATCAACACCAGCTGGAGTGGGTACGTGTGTGAAGGGAGGAGATTTGGGGTACGTGCTTCATCAAGAAAATCAGAGAAGGCGGGGACTGAGAATAACTGGTAATGGATGGATTTGAGGTCCGTGGAGTGGCGTGGATTAGAAGGCTGGATATCCAGCGAGCTCAGATATCCATCGCTCCATTTGAACTGGCAGGCCATAAATCAACACCAGCTGGAGTGTGTATGTAGAATTCACAAAAAACTACTCGTATATCAATAAAACACAATATATTTATTTCACTGTAGTATGAAAAACTTTACCTGAGCCCCTGGCTCTCCAAGTAATTCTTATTTTTACAAAGTAAATATGCTTAGCATATGAAGAACCAACTAAATTTTTTTAAACATTTGCATTTTTTTAACAAAACAATCGCGCGCAGATAAAGACGTTGCCAACCTGAAAGTTATAAATAGCGTTAAATTGTTTACAACAGGGTACGTGTATGAAGGGAGGAGACTTGGGGTACGTGCTTCATCAAGAAAATCAGAGAAGGCGGTGGATTGAGAGTAACTGGTAGTGGATGGATTTGCGATCCTTGGAGTAACGTGGATTAGAAGGCTGGATATCCAACCAGTTCAGATATCCATCGCTCCATTTCGACTGCCCGACCATAAATCAAAACCGACGGAGGTAGGTATGTGTGTAGGGGAAGGAAACTTGGGGTTCTTGGTTCATCGAGGAAATCGGAGAAGGCGGGGGTCGGAGTGACTGGACTTGCGCTTCTTGGAGCTGTAGTGAATGACCTGCCTAAATGGATGGGCTAAAAATTGGAATGGCGTAGAGTGTCACCACATCATTTATGTGAAGTGGAGCGCTCGTAAATTATCGGTTTAGGGGAGGCATCCATCCAACATCCAACTGGGCATAACCTGAGTCCGCACTACATGTCCAAACTTCCACGTCACACTAATGCAAGAATGTATGACTCACGGGGCAAATTACACATATATAGGTGTATTTTCACTGGAAGTGTGTCTCGAACCCGCGATGCTCCGATCCAAAAGCCGCGGCTAGCTCAATGTCACCGCGGTCACGGGAATTAACCTAAAATACATTTAATTGAAAAAATAGAAGAATGAATCTATTTTCCCTTTGATAGCTGAAACTTGTTTGTGAAGAACAATTTCATATTTTTATACTCTTTTATTTAACTTGACTTGTTTCATGTTTGTACTGATGGGATATTGTAATCGCTTTTTTCCTCTCTCTGGTGAACTTAAGTCTTTATATGTTGTACACTTATATATTCTCTATGACAATACATTATTTTAATATTTTCAGAACTTAATTAACAGCTAATTGATTAACTAGATTAAATTTTGATTCCATACTACTGGCACCACCAGGTAGCGCATTCGGAAAAAAATGATTTCCAGATTCCATAATATTTATAATAATGAATTACAGATTAACGATCAAAAAGTAGAAAATAAATTCTGCTTTTTAGCACACTAATAAAAGTGTGTTTAAAAAAGGTTTTTATTAAATTTATTTCTATTTAAAATTTATTGTTTTAACGTTGATGATTATTTTTCCCTGGGTTGCAGTGGAGCTGGAACGCCGCTCAGGCACTGCATTTTTTTTTACGAGAAATAAATAACAAAAATTCTGAAAACGTTCTTAAAACAGCCCGATTTTTGTCACCCAGGTTAGAGCGTTCCGGCACTGCTTATTTTGCGACTACATCAGTTTTTTTATAAGAAATCTTGAAGTTAAATGATAATTTTGGTTCGTAAAGTAATACTGCTATAAATTTGTCACTCCGTAATGAGTCACTCTGAAAAAATGGAATTCTGACACAAAAAATGAAGTTATTGCCTTTTGAGATAATTATGTAGAACTTTTATGAATGTTGAGCAATTGCAATTTTAGTTTCTTTAAACTTCTTTTTTTTTTTTCAATTTTTAAGAATTCTTTAGTGTAGCGTACGGAAAGTCGTAAATAATGTGTCTCACGTTATCATCTTATACTGTCTCTTTAAAAGAATAAGTTTGTTTGTTTGTTTGTTTTTACAAAATATACAAAAAGATATTTGTTTTGAAGCATAATCGCAAAATTCATCAGGATTTCAAATCAAACGTTTTGAAATTCACTATCACTTAAAGATTTTATTCTATTAAATCTACGGTTTCGAACATTATACTTAATTCATGTGATCTGAAATATTTGAGAAAATTGTCTGACAAGAGTCAGGAATAAATATTTTTTAAAAGCTGAAGTCTCATGGAAATATTTAACAATGTACAATTTGAATTTATCTTTTCGCCAGTCATAAATCGCCGGTGTTAGGAAAAGCCACCGTGCTGAATAAAATTTGAATAATTTCAATTAAGCAGAGACACCAGGCTGATTAAATTAAACAGAGTAGAGTGCCGAAAAGACACCGAGATCTAAAGGCTAATTAGTATTTACCCAGGTTTGATCTTCACTATAAATTTTCATGATTTAAATTGCTTAATATGACATATGCTCGAAATGATAAACGTGCTTAAATTTGAAATAATCACATTTCCTTTTAATTGAGTTTCTGTATGTATATTTGCCTGCTTAGTTTCACAGATTTCCAGTTCACATCTGAAAGAGTGAGAGCTCCGTTAACGAAGCTTATCTTAAATTAAAGATTCTTGACTTAGTCAAGTTTAAAATTCAAAAGGATTTTAAAAACGCTCTTTTATTAGTGTCTTAGAAAAACACTCAAGTAAACTGAAATTTTAATTTTTAATACAATTTTAATTTTGAAAGAATGTTTAGGAATTTTCTTATGATACTGATCATTTCAAAATGCCAAGACTAGAACTTTTGGACGATTTTACTCCGGAAAGAGGCGACAAGCAATGATTAAGATGATCGCATTTCCGGAGTTCTTTGTTAGGTCACGCTCAGTAAAACGGAAAAATCTCCCCTTCTATTTTTTACTTCACCCTTATTTTGGTGAAATCAACTCATCCTGGCGCATGCGCAAAAATGAGCAGGGATTCGGAATCTGAGAATCATCTATATTCATTGTGATTCCATTTCCTTTTAGCATTGTTTTCACAGTGCCTCACGCTTTTGCGATTTTGTTTTGACCTCCAGATTTTTGATGAAAATTGTTTCTACTTTTTTAAGGATTTGTTTATTATTATCATTTTCTATTCTGGTTAAGGAATTTTCTTCTCTTTTTTTTCTTTAACGTACTTCGTAATTCGTTATTAAATATTTTATAAAATCTTATAATAATTTTTTCCTAAATTCACTACCAGATATATGCCTCTCATATAGAATCAAATTTAATTGATAACTAATTTCTGAAAATATATATGTAATCTGATACATATGTATTGTAATCCGATACATACATAATTGTATAAAATTTCAGAACTCTAGTACATCAAGAAATGGGTGAAAATCAGTTACAAAATTCCATCTTTATAAACATGATATAAGTTAAGGTATAAATTACTATCTGCCCCACGAGAACTGTCGCCGCCAAATTGTCTAGTTTACGGCGGTCGCTATAGAAACGGGTTATCGTGGGAAGAATCAATTTCTACTAGGGGAAGGTAGGGTAGTATCGGACACCTCAGCTTCTCCTATATTATATTTTTACAGCTCAGTTGGACCAGATTATATTCCATACAAAACTTTAATGTTCTATGAAATCACATTTTAACACACGTTTTTCTAAGATAAAAATATCAATCGTTTTTTCACACTGTTTATAGTCGTTACATTTTTATCAATTTTACTTGGGGCGGGTTGTATCGGACATGAAAAATATATGCAAGAAGAGAATTACTTTTGGTTTCACAGACAACTTTTTATTATTAGGCAGAGTTATTTTTTGAGAAATTTATAAAACTACAAATTACAGATCTGAAAACTAGGTTAATATATAAGAAAGAGGTATAAATCAGAAAAATTAAAAAGTTATCAGTCTTTGAAAACTCAACAATTCGTTTTAAAGACAAATACATTCTGTGTTTACAGTTTTTTGGTAAAATAAACATCACATTCATAAAACAGGTTGTTTCCTTCAAGATCGGCGCAATTTTCGTGAACCCAGCCTTCACAAATCAAACACTGAATCCAGTCTTCTTCAAAGGTTTCAGCACAAATGACGCAGCGAGTCTCTTCGCCTCCTTCTCTCTTTTCTTGTTCAGATTTTAATTCCATTTTTCATTCCATTTTCAACTCTTCTTTGGATGTTCGAGGTGTAATCAATTTTGATCTTTTTAATTGAACTGTTTTTTTTATCCCTTCTTCTACCTTCTTTGGAACTGCTGGAAACTGGAGATATCTCCTCTAAAATATCTTGAGATGCAGCTGTTTTGGGAAAATTCTCAATAACAAAGGTAGTTGTACTGCTATCATTTTCCAAGATTGCTCGAACTTCTCCATCTGCTCATCTGCTACGGGTTTTAAAGGACAGGGCAAGCTCAAAATTGTGGTAGATGTGGTGGCACCATTGTGTCCGATAGAACCCGAAACATCATGGAACAAAACATCGGTTACAACATACGTATTAGTAAGCCTAAGGAGATTTGCGGCCTACAACTTTAAAGGCAATAAATATTGTTTTCAACAATAAACAAAAAACCAACTTATAGTCACTTTCAGGCAAGCTATGACAACCTGAAGTTATCTTCGTTCACTCAAAAAACTAAATTTTCTGCCACGTGTTAGCAACACTGCCGTTTGACTAAATATGGCGGCATGTGAACTTTCAACATTCACCCAACACCCTGGTGTCTTGACAGGTCCCGCCTCCTACAGCAAATGTAAGAAATAACAAATGTCCGATACTACCCGACCTTCCCCTACATGAAAATAAAAAAAAAAAGAATGATATAACACAGACTGCTAAAATAATTGTGATATTAACGGACATGATGTTATTTTATTACGAATAGCCCAACGTAAGCTCTTATGTTTCATGATCGAAATTATAATGTAGAAAGTACACCTCTCTAGTCTATCAAGCGCTTCAAAAGTCGATAAAATCCCATAGAAAGTAGACTAAGACTTGAAACATAAGCAGCCGTTGCATAATAAGAGACTAAATATTCAATCAATGTTCAAACATTCAAGTAGTCAATCGAGCGATGAAAATGCCGATCATAGAAAGTAGACCAAGAATAGACCATAAGCAGCCATTGCATCATTAAAGAACTAAACATTCATCTCCAAAACGATTTGAACAATTTAAAGAATTCTTTATTTTAAAAGTATCTCGATATTTGAATGCTACTTGTTTCAATAGTGGAAATTTTCGTGGATCATATTTCCAGCTGGGAAAATTTAATGAAATGGATCTGTCTTTTAAATGTCTCATTACAGAAATGAATGATGGATCACATACAATAATAATATTAAAAAATATCGTGAAAGATGCGTTACAGTTACACGACAAGAATGGTAATGCTTTGTGTTTGGAGAGATTGGGAGATACTCATGTATCATGATGCACATTGGATTGGATGAATAATATTGATATCTGAAATTCGCAAGATCAAAGCAAGTAATAGAAAGAAGTGGCCAAAATTAATCAAAAGAAAAGCTTTTGTATTCCATCCTAATGATCAGAAAGCAATGTAGCTTTGGCGCTACATAAAAAAATTGAAGAATTGAAATTAAGAAATTTCGTTGCATTTTTCGTATAGTACCTATAGAAACTTGAACCTCTAGATTGTCATTTGTTTTGATTTCTGCAATATCAGATATAGCGAACTTCTGGATCAGTCTGTTGAGGGTTCATTATAAAGAGTTTTGACTATATTTTACTATGTAAAAAAATCAGCAATAACAAAATGAAAGACCAGTCTTGTAATATTAAATACAAATTCTTTATTGGATCCATTAAGATACATTGTTATTATCATCATTTTAAAACAGTAATAAACATCGCACAGTTAATCAAAATTCTGTGCTTAATGCCACTAAATACCCGAAATTATTCTATTTTTAATTAGGGGGAGTTGGGGTAGATTGATACGCGGGAACATTGATACAGTTCTCAAATTTTTATGAATGGAATGACTCAAGATGTTCATATCCCTCATATATATGCCACTGTAACCCTTAGCACACGGTAAATTTTTCGACCATGTTAAGCCAAATGTTAATTTACAAATGAATCAAACTGTTAATCTTCTAGTCGAAGTAAATTTTACTCGAGTACGTGTTGTGTGATTTCTTTCACTAATTACGTTTTCCTGCCAGGGGAATCTACTCCAAAGGTAGGAAAAAAACATTTATTTTTCTGAACTATATTAACTTCAAGGTTTTTTTAACATTGATTTTGCGTGACCACTTGTTTTAAGTAAAAAAATCTCTTGGGGCAGATTGATACAGTCGACTCCGGAGCACATCGATACGCATCTTCTGTGTGTATCAATGCGCCTTAACAGCGACTACTTTGCAACATCGTCTTCAGAAATGGGGGGGGGAGTAAAAATGAACTATCTAAGAGAAACACGCAATTAAGCATTTGTTTAAACTATGAAAACAGTTTGAATTTCATTGCAAAAATAAAAAGAATTGTTGTAAATTAAGTTTAAAATAGTACGGAAATTTAATTAATATCATCAAAAAGATAATTTTTGCATTTTTTAGATGGTGTAAAAATAATTTTTGTGCTTTTTTTTTTTCGTAAGTCATCAAGGAAGAACGCGAAAATTTCCCTTAATTTTTAATTCATTAAAATTTCAAAAAATGGCTTCGAGGTACACATTCTGGGGGGCCCCCCCCCGGGGGATGTGGACGCACAGAGACACACATTATCCAGTATTATTTGTAGATAAAAATTATTTTCTGAGGAATTATTGTTTCAATTTTCCAGCTTCATTAAAAATGTTGAAATTTTATTAAAATAAAAGTTTGTTTCTTTGTCAAACTTTTAAAACTTGATTTGGAATATAAAGTTTATCGATAAAACAAATCCTGTTTTGATCCCAGACCTATTAACTATCATTATTTTCCACATTTCCGTGATTATCAATGTACCCGTTGTATGGGGCAAATTGATACAAATCCATTTTTAGGAAATTAAGTGTAATAAATATTTAATTATTTCATTTATGACCAAAACTCGACTGAAATCCTATATTAGGTTAATAAATGCATAAATATAGTGTATTGGTTCTAATTATTTCCGCTGGTAAAATCATTTTTTAGCTTCCCCCAAAAAAAGTGTATCAATGTCCCCGTGTTCCTCCTATGAACTAAATTTTTCTTATAACTAATGAAACATAACAAATATAAAAAATATTTTTTTAAACATAAAAATATAACTGTTGCAATAGGTTTGACAGCTCATAAAAAGTTAACAAGTTTGATAACATTTAAAAGAAAACATTATATAACGTATAAAATAAAACAGGTGCAAAAATGTAATACAATATTTTGAATGGTATTAAGGCTTTAAATATTCTGAACACATGTGATGGATTTAAACCCATATTCTTTACACAACATGCCATCACCAGTCAATACACTAATGAAACAATACAAGACTTTTGTAAAGGGAAAAAAAAAACTGGCGTTATTTTACTAAAGCACCTTATTTTTTATCATTTTCATAAAAACATAATATATATCACAACAAAACAGCCTTAAGAGGAAGGTTTTAACTTCCTTATTATGGTACTACTTCCCTGAGAAAGAACATAGACTAGTATCATTTGATAGCATGAGTCTCCTAGTCTACTTCAGAGTTTCAACCATTCACAACCACGCTTCTATAGCTTCTGTATGCAAAGCTGATTGCAAGGAAATGATTGCTTGACTAAAGGGGTCAAACAGTCACCAAGGGTGTCTTTCTGACCAAAGGTGTCAGAAAAATAACTGCAATAGTTAACAAACTGAAAGACAAAAGCAGTTTTGTTAAAATAAAACTGCATAGTTCTGCAATTACTATCACATGCATACTATTCCATTCTTGATAAATAATACATTTTAAAGATGAATAAGTTGTTTAAGTGGATGAGATGGTTGTTTGCAAAAATAAAAGAAGAATCTTCTTAGACTATGAAAAATATTACTTTTATAAAAATGGCAACTATGAAGAATCTATGACAACTACAAAGAAAAAATATGGAGAATCAAAAGACAAAAGAAATAGAAGATGGTCTTAATGCTTGGATGGTTTAATACTTTAGGTTTAAGACTGCAATAAAATGAAATAAATGGCTGGGATTTTATTTACTCTAAAATAGTTATATTATATCTAAAATATTTATAAATATTAGTTGCTAGTGAATGAAGCAAATTAACATTATATTGAACAAAAACAGTAAAATTATTTCCAAAAATGGCTCACATGGAATTTTACTGCTTTTTTAATACATATTATAAAATGACACTTTTCTAGCAATGTGACAGTAATTGCAACCAAGCACAAAGGGTTGATTTGAAATCAACATGAATGAAAAAGGCAATAATGCATTTTGTAAAAGTTTTAGTTTGTTTACATTATGCTTGGCACATTTAGCACCCTCAAGTTTATGTACTTGGCCACAATTTAGTTGCTGTCTTTCTAGCAGAAAAGTACTGGCAAAAATAAACATGAAAAAACCATGCTTGATTCTATCTTTCTATTGGTCTGAGCAACTTTTTTTTTCTTCTTTTTTTTTACAGTGCAATATTTTACTCGGACTTGCCACACAGTTCATAGACAGTAAAAAATTTATTTCGAAAAACAGTTTTGTAACACTATAATATGCATTAATAAACATTTTGCACATCTTTTAACATCATAAATTCATTCAGTTATTAGCATTACTATTAAAATAGTAATAAATATTGTATATTTTATCAAAATTCAAAACTTGATGTTATTTTTGATTAAATATGTAGTTAATTTTCATATAACGTAAAATATAACAATTACAACAAGTTTAAGAACTTCTAAAAAGTTTACAAATTTCTTATCTTATAAAAGACATCATTACATAACATATAAAATATGACAGATACAAAATGCAATACATTGTTTTCAATAGTATTGAGGTATTAATTTTTCTCTTTTAATTTTTCCCATATTGCTTACACAAACTACCTTCACCAGTCAATACACTAAAAAAAAGATAGAAGTTCATAGGAAAATAGACTTCTATTATTTTTTATCTTTTTTCATATAAATATAGTATATTTATACCATAGCAAAAAGCTCTAAAGAGAAGATTTTAACTTCCTTATTACTGTACTACTTCCCTGAGAAATACACGCTTTTATCATCAGATGGTTCCCTACATGGGATAGGGGAATCATTTTACCAATGTTAGTAAATTTACTGAATATTAGTATATTTACTAAAATAACATACTACATTACAAAGTAAATGATGTAAAAACACGAGTAAATACAACTACCACAAACAGAGAAACACATTATCACATAATTGGCAGACTGGGGATTTTTTTGAAGCCCAGTATAATATTAATGTCAATTTATGTAATTTACTCAAAACATGCTTCATGATAAATCCATTCCAATGACGGCTCGTCAGCTCAGAAACGAGCAGTGCTTCAAAAATTGTCGCTGGTACTATGTTTTTGAACAATATTCAAATTCGACATAATGCAACCTGCATTTTTTACATTAAATTTTGTGCTCAAGAAAAGCTGTGAAAATACGATTTTTTGTTTTAATGTCCGCAACATCCAGCTTTTCTTACCTCTAACAATAATGACTGAACCCTCCTTATTAAAATTTTTAACTGAATAATATTTTAGAAAATTTTCAAACTTTTTGTTGAAGAGTGATTTCTAACAACCCCGCCCCCGAATATTCAATAAACCAGACATGTTTATATCGAGGCAACAAGCGAAACAGAAACCCATAAACACATCATAAGAGAAAGCTAAGAAATGCCAAATGAGAAAGTCGCGAGACAAACCAGAACTGTAAAGTCAGCCATTCACTTGAAGGATACCCATGCCATTTGTCCTAAGACCGTTTTTTTTTTTTTTTTTCACTTATATTAATCGAAAAATACAGGCATGCCATTCACTTGTATTTTAAAGGATGCTAACTCTGAACGAAGGTAGGGGAGGAGCGATCTTCTTTCCCTCTCTACAGTTGCTTGTTAATGGCTCTTCGATTTTCCCCAGTCAGCATATTTTAATTTATGCTACCCTCAAAGCGAGGCTTCAATCTATGCAAGGCATTGTTCTTTTCGTTAGCCTCTTTCAGGGTCCCTCTGAAGCGAGACTTTGAACTCCAGCGTTTTCGCTCCAATTTCAGTCCAGACAGAATGCCAACCACCAAAAGCCATTTGACTGATTTCAATAGATTTTTATGGCTTTTTCCTTCTCGTGTTCCAAAATATACAGTTTATCTGTGAAGTGAATGGCCGGCTTAAGGAATGCAACTCTGGTCCCTCTAAATTCAAAGGGAGAAAGGGTTGCCTTTTTCTCCCGATTCATCGCTCAGCGTTGCTCAGTAGGCGACTTTTGATGCTTTCTAGGGCAAATCACTTTGCAGCTCTTTCATGTGTTTCTCTTACTTGTTGATTCCATTTTCTATCTTCTTTTCACGTTTTCATGGCTTTTTCCCCCATTTCCGTTTATTATCAAACTCTCTAAGTGGAAAGTCAACAAATAAGAATAAAGACGAAAATACTGATGATTCCGAAACCCTCCATGCTTTTGCGCATGCGCCAGGTGGAGTCGATTTCACCAGAATAGGGGTAAAGTAAAAAATAGTGAGGGGAGATGTTTACATTTTTCTTAGAGTGACCTAACAAAGAACTCCGGTAATGTGTTCATCTTACTCACTGCCTGTCACCCCTTTCCGGAATAAAATAGTCTAAAAGTGCTAATCTTGGCATTTTGAAACTATCAGAAGCATTTTAAAATAATTTCAGGGGGGAAAGCAGTTCTAATGGGCGAGCCGCCACTAGATCATTTATAAATAAATGTGATCATTATCATGTAATTAACATTTTTTGGGGAAACTAATTCATGTTCACAATTGTTTCAATATGTACAAATCCTTATCTACATATAAAAAAATGCACTTATAAAAAAAAACTAAAACTATAATGAGACTTCTAATAATACAAAATGCTACACAACCTGCTCAATGCAGTATAAGTCAAATACAAGGTTCTACTGCAATGTTTAACAAACTGAAAGACAAAAGCAGTTGTGCTTTCATAAAAAATCGATGTTTCAGAAGTTACATCGATTTTTTTCTATTTGTAACATTTAACCCTTTGTGGACTAATGTGAGCAAATAGCCGCACAACTCTTTTTCCCATTGTGGATGTATAGTAAATTGCACGTTTTCTTGGACTTTAACCAGGAAGTACATTGAACTTTAATAAAGTTTTAGCTTTTATAATGCAAACATTCAATGTGTTCAAAGTATCTGTTGTCCACATGCTTGCTCACCAGCCAGCTCCGTCCACAAAGGATTAATTTTCATTGCATGAGTACTGATCCATTCTTGATACATATTATATTTTAATGATGAAGAAGCAGGTTAAATGGATGAAGTGATGGCATGCAAAACAATTTACGTTTAGAATATCTAAAATATTACCTTTAAACACAGTAACAACATGGAAAAAAATATGAAGAATCAAAAGACAAAAGAAATGGAAGATGACTTACTAATGGTCTCAAAAATTGGATTAATACTTTACAATTAATACTTTAATAAAATGAAATGGATATGATTTTATTTTCTCCAAAATGTTTATATACACTATTTAAAAGTAGCAAATGAATTAAGGCAATTACCATATTGCACTGCAGTCAGCAAAAATATTATGGAATGATAAATAAGGACAATTGCCATTTCATTCCACTGCCGCCAACAAAAATATTTTGGAGTAATAAAAAAGGTCGATAATCATTTCATTGCACTACAGTCAGAAGAATTATTTTGAAATTGCTTGGTTAGAATTTTATTTCTTGTTTTTTTACACATATAACAACATGGCACTTTGCATTAAAGCAGCGATTCACAATCTTTATTTCCTCCCACACGCCTTGATTAGTCTTTTTATTTTTAGTACCCCCAATGCCATACAACCCATCCACCCACACTCCATTCGAGCAAGAATTTTTATCAATAATGCAAAGGGCTTAGGCTAGCGGGAGGATGGAGAACCTGTGGCCTTTGTGAGTTTCTTATACAGCCTTACCAGTTATTTACAATTTGCATTGAAATATATAATTGTCTGTAATATAATTACAGAAAAATAAGCCTTAGGATTCTGGGCGAGCAGCCTTTTGCTCAACTGTCGAAATTTAATGAGGCATTTCAGTGCAAGAAGGTTCCCCATCCCTAGGCTAGCCTAACAGTCAAATAACTCAAAGTAATGCAATTTGTAAGATTTATTTTTGATTTTACATTTTATTCCATTATTTATAATAGTATTAGTTCCATGTCCTAACAAATGAAAACTGCATTGAAATAATTTTGCATTTAACTTATGATAAAAGCTAATAATTATTCATCATGTTGATCAACTATTCAGAATGGAAGACAATTTCAATTCAATCTTTCAGCTTGTTTCAAAGAGCGGAGTTTTAAAAAATTGGGTTCAAATGGACACAATCTCATGTCTGAAGCTGCATCAAGCTTACAGTAGTATTTGTTATTAATATACACATAAGACAAAAATGTTCTCAAGACAAGTACATTAATCTTTCCGCAAGTTCTGTGTTTGTGAAAAACATAAAATATATTGTTGCTTTGACACTGAGTTCTTGGTACTTTTCTTTCACTGCTACAAAGTGCACTTTCAGATTTGCATAGCTTTCACTTTTCACACAAACTTGGGCAAACAAAATTCTATATCTTTATTTTTCATTTTAATCCCTTTTGTTTGTGTTTTCTGCCATTCTCAACTTCAAGAGTAAGCATACCGCAGGTTGGGAACCTCTACATTAGAGTGGCAGCAGCTGTCATCAGGCAGGTTGGTGCAAAATAAAAGTTTGAATGAAAGTAGTAAAAATAAATTTTATCAAGTCCTTATGTTGGCTTACATTATGCTTGGCACATTTAGCATGCTAAAGTTTCTATACTTGGCACATTTTGGCTCGCAGAAAAGTATAAACAAAATATACATGAAAAAAGTATTCTTATTTTTCTACTGACCTCAGTATTTTTTTAACAGTATAAGATTTTACTAAGTTAAGTAAAACAGTTTATAGATAGAAAATATTAATTTATAAAAAAAAAAGGGAAAAAAATGAAAGAACAATCTTGTAATATTATATCAACACATAACAAATCTTTTGATTGTATAAATTCAATTTAACAACTTAAATACATTCAGTTTTTAGTATTACATTGAAATGGTAATAAAAACAGAATAATTAATCTAAATTCTATACTTAATATCATTAAATACCTAATGCTATTTTTTT
This sequence comes from Araneus ventricosus, assembly GCA_013235015.1. Taxonomy (NCBI): domain Eukaryota; kingdom Metazoa; phylum Arthropoda; class Arachnida; order Araneae; family Araneidae; genus Araneus; species Araneus ventricosus. The sequence continues at coordinate 24,780 of BGPR01005637.1, forward strand.
TCTTTAAACATGCATTTAATATTAAGCATAACTTATAACAGTTAGTAAATGCAATATACAATTCTTCATAACTTAAAATATAACAGTTACAAGTCTGATGACTTATAAAAAGTAAACTTTAATAACTTTTAAAATATACCATAACATTAAAATATAACAGATATAAAATGCAATACAATGTTTTAAATGATATTGAGGTAGGTATCAAATATTCTGAACACATGTAAGGGATTTAAACCCATATTTTTTTAACAACATACCTTCACCAGTCAAAATACGTAAATAAATTACTTCATAAAAAAGTTGAAGTTTGCAGGAAAATAAAGTTCTGTTAATCTCTTAAGCATTTGATTTTTAAATATTTACAAAAAGATACATTGCCTTTGAATCATAGCAAAACAGCATTAAGAGGAAGAATAGAGGTGAGAAATAATATAGGTTTCTATTTGTTGATGGTTTGAGCCTCCTAGGTTACTTTAATGTTTCTATAACTTCTCTATATAGAGCTGCTTCCAAGAAAATTTTCATATCCTTCCCCATATGGTAGAGGGGATAAGTTGCTAATTTTAGAAAGTTTACAAAATCTGTACAATTAAAATAATTGGCAAAAACAAAGGACGGCTACTTCAATCTCAACCAAAAGATCAATTTTGACAATTTTTATTTCATATGAAACTTTACGACCTCTAGATATGTCATCAATGGTTGTCTGCCACCCACCATCCTTCATGTTCAAGATATATGGCAAAACAAAACTTTGGCAGAGTCCCTTGGTCTCTACAACCACTAATTTATTTTGCCAAGCTGGAAGCATAGCTATTAATATTGCAGGCGAACAGCTGGTTACTGTAGGCAGCTAGTACTAGTAAATTTTATAAAATTACTACATTACAGAGTAAACCCAAAGAAAACTAAATACTGAATAGATACAACTGAAACAATATGACAGATAAGATGACCAAACATAATTGACAGATTTGATACTTTTCAGAACAAAGTATAATAATGATGTCATTTTTTGTAATTTATTCAAATAATTTTTCATGAAAAATCACTTTGTATGTAAATGCAATAATTATCATGCAACTTATATTTCTGGGAAAAACAAAATTTACTTTAACAATTACAATACCCATACAAATGATTGTGTACATATAAAAAAGATACCTATAAAAATATAAGAATCTGACAGGGTTTTTAATAATCAAAAATGCTTTGCAACACAAATTGCACACTTTTATATTTTTATAAATAAGATCATGTTTATGTAATAAACTTTGTCTCATAATGTAGTAAAACTATTCTAAAATGGTGAAAAAAAATTTTAAAACCTCAGTTTTAAAATTACAAAGGAATATTCAACATTCTATTAGAGAAAGTCATGTCTAAATACTTTTGTTAAATTAAAATACACCAAAAAGAGTTTAAATCCATGCAATGATGAATAAGTAAAACAATAACCTCTATTTTAAAAAATGTTACTTTTCTAATGCTTTCCTTTTACAAGAATAAACAGGGTGTAACTAAACTGGTAGTCATAACTTTAAGGGGCGATAGAATTCATCAAAACAATCACTATGCAGTGTGGGGTCGGAAAGCAAGTAGCAAGCCACAAGAGGGTGCTTTCTCTGAATTATCCACGACCCCTCAATTGGTCCCTATTATTTTGCCAGACCACCTAGACGGATAGAAGTACCTCATTTTCCTTCAGTAGGTGGTGCCTTATTTACCATGAAATCTAATTTCTGTGGGGACATCTAAAAATCGTTGTTAATGAGACACCCATCGAATCACCAGAGTTCATTTTCTGAATCAATGTTGCAGCTACACATTCATGAAATGCCAGGAATATTCTAGTGTATGTGATTCCTTCCATTGACAATGTATTGCAGCTAGAGGTCACAAATTTGAGCATTTGCTATGGATTTTTTGATAATAAAGATTTTTTTATCCCCGATTATTTGTCTTTACCTTAATTTTCACCACACGGATACCCTCTCGTAGCTCGCCATTTACTTTCAGACCCCACACTGTATTGTGAAAGTTGTTTATTTTTATAAGTTCTGTCATCCTTAAAATTATAAGCATCTATTTAGTTACAGCCTGTGCAAGCTTTTTGATTTCACAGGTTTGTGATTTCTTTACTGAATGTTTGAGATCATGTTTAGTGAAAGAATAGGTTGTTTTTTAAAAATTTATTACCACATTCATTGTATGGATATGGTTTCTTATATGTATGAGTGTGGTAATATTTGTTTAAATGAAATTTCCATTAAAATTGCCTTACAGACATATCACATGTATGGCTTATCAAATTAGTTTTTTGATTACATACCTTATCATACACATTGATGGATATGATTGCTTACAACTATTAGTGTGATATTGAACTGAAATTTGATTCAGAATGACTCGTTTCACACATCACTTGTGCAACGCTTACCATTTTATGAGTACGATAATGCAAGGTAAAAACATTTTTCTTAGTAAATACCTTACCACAAACGTCACACGTATACGTTTTTTTATTCATATGCTGATTATAATGCCGATCATAGTGCGACACTGATCTGAAATTTGATCGAGATTGCCTGGTTTCACATAACACTTCTGCGACGCTTATCATTTCATGAGTACGACAATGCAAGGTAAAAGCATTTTTTTTAGTAAATACCTTACCACAAATGTCACACGTATAAGCTTTTTTATTCATATACTGATCATAATGCTGATCACTTTGTGATATTGAACTGAAATTTGATTGAGATTGCCTTGTTTCAGACATTACTTCTGCAACGTTTATCGTTTTACGAGTACAATAATGCATGGTAAAAATATTTTTTTGAGTAAATACCTTACCACAAGCATCACATGTATATGTTTTCTCATTCTTATGCTGATCATAGTGTGATGTTGAACTGAAATTTGATTGAGAATGCTTTGTTTTACACATCACTTGTGCAACGCTTATCGTTTGATGTGTACGATAATGCATGGTAAAAAAATTTTTTTGAGTAAATACCTTTCTACAAACGTCACATGTATACATTTTATTCTTAATATGCTGATCATAATGCCGACTGAGATTAGCTGCACAATTAAACGACATACCACAAATAACACATGAGTGAGGTTTCTCAGTTGCATGAATGCGATAATGGTCATTCAGTACATGCTCAGTTGAAAATGCTTTTTTACACACATCACAAAAGTAAGGTTTCTCAGTTTTATGAACAGCATGATAATGAAAAATTAAATAAGCTTTCTGAGTGAATGCCTTATCACACACATCACATGAGTAAGGACTTGCATTTAAATGAATTTGCTTGTGTTTCACCAAAGTACTTTTCGAAGAAAATGCCTTGTCACACATATAAGTTTTTTTATTTAATTGAATGCAAGAGTGAGAATCTAAAGTGCTCTTTGCACAAAACAATTTGGCAGGCATTTCACGTTTGAAATATTTATCATTAATATCAATATGATCATGAGTAGTCAAAGAACTCTTACAAGCAACTGAATTTCCATATGCATCACAAGAATGAGGTTTTCCATTCGTAAGAAATTGATTGTGTTCATTCAGCCACTTTTTCTTGAAGTATTCTTTATTACCCATCTCACTGGCAAAAGGCTTTTGATTGATGTTAAATATTTTAGTCTGGTGGAAATTTGCTTAATTATTAGATATAAATAGTAAATTGCCACTTCACAGAAACATGTGTTTGCACTTTCAAGGAAAAAATTCATTCAAAATTGTAAATACTCTATACAATAGTCCCTCTGAGGGCCACGGTGAGCTCACGGATGAGGAGCCACCGGATAAATAGGCAGGTACTCGCTTCCCAGGAGGGTATAACAAGGTGTGGGGTAGTCACTTCCACTCCAATGATGGGACGTACCTCCTGAGTTGGGTTATGGCTGGTGATGGACGTTAGTTCTCCAACTTTAGTGCCAGAGTTGCTGTCATGGTGTTCCGGTCATTCAGATTTTACTACACGGGTTAGCGCCAGGTTGGGATCGCTTGTATGCATACTCTATACAATGAAAATAATATTCAATAAGAAATGCTCCTCATTACAATACAAAATAATATAATTATTTAAAAATAGTTCTAGACTGAATCAAAATTCACACAAACCTTCTTAATGCACTTTCAGAAAATAAATATTTATAGAAGTATCTGAGCAAAAACTATATTGATTTCCAAGGTAACGAATTACTCACCTATGACTAGTGTCAGAAGTCTCTTCAACAGAAAAAAAAATTCAATATTGCTAGCAACAAAAAAAGTCAAAACCAATTGTAAGTATTTAGCTTTGAAAGTCAAAATCATATCATTTTCTATCATTTTGTTTCCATTCCTAGTTAATACCTACACAACAGGCATGTCAACAGCAATTAATTTAAAACAGTTTACATAAAGTATGCTA
>BGPR01005637.1:45360-90894 GCA_013235015.1 Araneus ventricosus
CTGTACTGGTGGTTACGTATTGCTGAAAATGCGAATTTTTTTTATCATCCTTGAACTAGATAAATACTAAAGCATTGCTTTGTTTATCGAAAAGGCAGAAGTGGGTATTAAAATTATTAAATCACAAACTAAAATACGATTTTTATCTTGCAGAATTTGGCAGATTGACTCACCGCATGTTAGAAAAAAATGATACATTTATAGGGCCAATGCAAAAGTATATTAAATCGATCTTCTCAGATTAATATACAATGGTTTTGAGGTAATAATCTCACTGTTTCGTCGATGTTATACTCCAAAATAAGAGAAATCATTACAAATACAAATCCATAAGAGACAGCTCCGGTAGTCAGACCAAGAGTCAAGCCCAAGAGAGCAGAGATACACAAGGACCAACTGTTCGTTTTTCTCTTCGATTTGATAATCTTGTTAATTTTGCTCTCAACGTGAGTATCATCGCTAAATCTCTTTACTGCGTTGAAGCTGGTTCAAACCGGAAACTGCAATTCTTGACTTCATTTGATTACTATTGTAACAATGTAGACCCCACTAACGAGTTTCAAGCCTCCCCCCCCCCCCTCAAACTGCATTTCAACTAAAATCCCTTTCTACAAACGTCGAAAAAAATTTTGCATGCATCTGTTGACGGTATAAAGAACTATTAAAACTATAAAGAAAGTATATTGAGAAAAGAAATAATATTTTATTTAAATTAGCACATTTACTTATATTTAATAAGCTTTTGAAATTAAAGAGTGGGATTGAATAACAGTTATTTGGTATAGTATTTTAAAAAATAGCAATAGCAAAATATTTGTTACTCAAAATCGTGATTATACATCCCTACCCCGGTTGGGTTGGGAGACGCCATTTTTTTCGCAGCGTTAACGGGAAAAGTGACGTCTCCCAACCAAACCGAGGTACCAGATAGACCCCCCAAATTAGCAATCTGTTTGCAAAACAATGTTTCTGAAAATTTTTTAATTTCAGTTTTCTCTTTAAAAGTTATTTTATAATTTTTATTCATCATTTTATTTTATTCTTTATTTTAAACTGCAGGTTATAATTAGATAAATTTTAAATAATTCTTAAACTTTTAAGTATGGGAACTAATAAGTTAGAATAGGAATTATTTAAAATCTATCTAATAAATCAGTTAGAAATAAAGTAAAATAAATAAATATGAATATATATTTAAAATAACTTTCTAAAAAATATGAAATTCAACTTTGTCATACCGCCTCACAATTCGAACCGCATCATTGGGTTCGACGAAACATAACTTCTCCGCCTTGCAGTAAATATGCGGAGATGGCCCCCATAGTGTTCAAAACCGAAAGGTATATATATATAAAAAAAGTCGACGTAATGTATTCGACGTATGTGAAATTCTTTGAATTCTAATACTTTTTTACTGCTTTCTTTAACTTAAGCAAATCAAAAGAATCATTGATCAAACCAATTACCATGATTCCTTTGTACAACCTCGAAATCATTCATATGTATGCGTAACCGATTGCATTCATTCAAATCACCGAATCTTGGCATCTACAATCGCGAAGAAACTTTATCTGCATGCATAAAGGTATATCGTTTTCACAGACGAACAAACCTCTTCTAAGATTTTATATCCGAATCGAATTCTGAATCGGAATCATGATGCCGCGGAATCAGTAAATCGATTCCATGGAATTCAATTACCGGATTCATTATCCCGAATCCACGAACTACGAATCCCGATTCCGCCGCGTTGCCGTTGAATCCGATTCCATGAATCGTCCGGCCGAATCGTATTTGATCGATTCGCCGATTCGTTCCATCGAGCCGAATCCGGTCAGTTCCTTGAGGAGTCGCACAGTCAGTATACGTCACAGTTCATATGAGGAACCGTGAGATACGTAACACTAGTGATGTGTCAGATTCGTTCCTTTGGGTGGAATCGGATTCGGTCCGGATCCGCGAGCGGAAATGGTTTATCGTCCGATTACTGTGCAATAATCTTTATTATTTACTTTTATTTTAATATAGTATGAAACGTCTTAATTATTAATTTTCATTAATGTTAATTATATTGAAGTATTAATTTTTAATGAATAATTTTGATTAATATTATAATTAGATAATTAATTATATTGATACTAATTTTAATGAATAATTTTGATTAATAATTATAATTAGATAATTAATTATATTGATATTAATTTTAATGAAATTTTTGATTAATAGTATAAATTGATAATTAATTATTGATGATTATTTTAATAATTAGTTTTAATTACTAATTATTTTCAATTAACATTTCTGTTTTATTTAAAATGTCGTTAATGAATTTAACGAAACTTTGCTAGAACCTTCGTATTTTGAGAAGCGTTTATCTCTATTATCTGGTTAAGATTTCCCATGAATTCATTTAATTTTTGGAAACAGTATATTTATGAGCATTCAATAAGAAATTTCAACTCAGATTTCTTTCTCTAATTGATTCAACTCACCCAATTCTAATGAGCTCCATGCAATAAAAAATCTTTTAATCATCATAAAGGAATATAAAACAACTTTGTAGTTATAAAGATCCACTGTGTTAAAATCATTTTGTAACTATATTTAGAAAATGCAATTTTTAGTAAATTCTATAGATTGAATTAATTGCTTTTAAATTTTGAATTATAGATGTCATTTAAATATGCGGATAAACTATGATGCATTCGTGGCTTGGTCGGTAGAACCTCAGTTTCGAATCCTCTGTCATGGGTTGTCGTTAAGACAAAAGTTTGAAAATTTTATTCGGTATTTCTTTATAAGTTGTTTTATATATATATTCAGCATTTTATTTATTTTACTCTTTATTTCAAACCTGATTTATTATGTAAATTTTAAATAATTCCTTAAACATATATAAGTATTGGGAAACTAATAGGTTAGAATAGGAATTATTTAAAATCATCTAATAATAATAAATCAGGTTTAAAATAAAATAAATAAAATAAAATGCTAATTATATGAAATCTTTATAAAAATATCAAATAAAATTTTCAAAATTATCTTTACAACATAACCTCACGACTCGAACCCATGTCGTAGGATTCAAAAGGGCGTTCTACCGATCTCCCAATAAACGTCAATGAAATTGAAATATTTTTCAGCTTCCTAAAGCGCTAAATCAATCCTTACACTCATACATGTATAATTATGCATCTTATTATCTTTTGGAGTGCAAAGGGTTAACCCACAGCGACAAGGGTAATTATACAATGATTCTTTAGATTTTTTGCTGATTTTAAAAAATCCTCTTTCAGTAAGAGATTTCCCCCTGGGAAACCGGAAACAAAATATGCTCCAAACAATAATATCGAATGGAAGAGTAGTAGCATGTTTCGATTAGGGCCGGACTTTAGCCATTGCTCTCAACTGGGCCCAGTGCCAAAAAGCTATTTACTCTCAGCTCAGTTCAGTGGCGTAACTAGGGTGGGGCAGACAGGACACTTGCCCTGGAGGCCATCGCCAGAGGGTGAAGAATTGAGTTTAAGAGAATTAATTTTTCTTTTATCTTCTCGTATACGAAGTTTAAAAAGAGGAAGTATTCCATGAAAAAATTCGACCTTAAGATTTAGATGGGTCTCCTCATGTCAGGATCATCCCTACGTCCGAAAAAATAAACTAATTTTGGAATTATGTCTGTCCTTGGTCTATCCGTAGTCATTACTCAAAAACTTAGATAATTAGAATTTTAATTAATTAAAAATGAAGCGAAATTTTGATATTTTCTCTGGTTTACTTACAGCGATAATTTTCATTGTTGTAATGAAGTTCAAATCATTTTCATTGCTTCTACAGTAATTTTTTCCTGGGTCTTTTTACTGTTGTTGATAATGAAGGTATGAAGATTAGGCTTTTCTCCCATACTCAGTAGGTTTCTTTTTAAAGCATGGTTTTAACAAAATTTTTGAATTTCTGCTCTTAGTTTTATGGTAATTACAGATAAGGTTTAACTTCAAAAGTAAACAATGATGAAAATAACTCAACATACAAAAACGTAACGATCATATATGATATGTGGTCATAAACACCAAAATTGTAGATTTTTATCAAATTATGGACAAAATCAACTCAGTAACACAAAGAGCTTGAAGGATTAAATTTAACATATGGGTATTGTCACCAGAATTGTAGTTGTGTATCAAATTTTGGACTAAATTCCATCAAAATGTTGATTGTCTGCCGATTTGTTTATCCATGGATATGTGAGCACTATAATTCAAAAAGGCAACAGGCTAGATGAATAAAATTTGGTATGTTGTCTTGTCACCAGGGGTGTTGTGGAGCTGGAACACACTGGAACGCCTTTCCTGTTTTTTTATGAGAAATAAAAAAGAAAATATAGTAAAACCCCGGTTAAACAAACGCGGATTAACCGAAACGCGAGTTATTCGAATTGCCTCTGAAATCGCAAATCCAAAAAACTCGTACTGTACTGCACGGAAATAACCACGGTGGCAAGATTTTTTTACACTTATGTCCCCACTTTCTTCTTTTAAACCTTCACAAGAAGGTCGGTGATTAATTTTAGAATGCTAAAATTAAAATTAATGGATATTAAGAATCTTAATTTCGATATTGTGTGCTTGTGCTTGTCGCGCGACTTGCCGATGCGAATATTTCGCCCGACGGAGGCTTCACTTTAGTAAAGAACAAAAGTGTAGCCTATACAAAACGAGTCTTGAATTTGTTTTGCACTCAAAACATATCAAAATTACATACTGTAATTAGATACAAAATAGTAATAGATATTCATGGCCTAGACGAAAAAATCGTTATCTGACATCCCCCCCTTCAGTTCGGTTAATCAGGGTTTAACTGTATTGTAAAAATCTCCTTAAAGCATTTCGATTTTTGTCAGCAACGTTCTGGAACAGCTTAATTTGCGACTACACCGCTGCTTGTCAACAATATTTCATCTATATTTGTCAAATTTTGGTTTCAGTCGAAAGAAAGGAAGACACCCAAAATGCATACTCGATTCTCCTCGTTGCACTATGAAGCACAAAAAGCACCATATTGTGTAAATATGCTAAAAAGTCGGAGGAAGAACACTCCCGATGGTTTTTCTTAATCATATAAATACCTTTAGATTCTTTAAAAACTTTTTTTAGAGAAAAATGTTGACGAAAATTGTCTCCAATTGGGCCCCGCACCTGCCCATTTGAAAATCCGGCCCTGGTTTTGATACAAATTACCAGCCAGAATGTTCTCCCCTCGAGTTTTTCGTATACTGAGGGACGGATTATCAAATGGGCAAGGTAGGCAACTTTAGGGGGCCCTAAGGTCTAGAGATTTTTTAAATACCCCAAAACTGGATATGTTGTAAAAAAGAGTCTTTGCGAATGATAATTAAAAATGAAACATAAAATTTATAAATACAAAAAAATGGATATTTTGCACAAAAAAGTGTTTCGTGAATGGTTATTTCAAAATGAAATATAAAGAATTTATAAATACCCAAAACTGGATAGATTGTAAAATAAAGTAATTATAAATGGCAGATTCAGAATGAAACATAAAATTTTTTTAAATACCCTAAAACTGGGTGTTTTGCAAAAAAAAAAAAAAAATCGGAAAAATTCGTTTTCTTGCATTCTCTCTCTTTTTATTTCGCAACACGTATTTTTATTAACATTTTGTTCGTTCTAAAGATTTTTTTTAAAGATTGTATTTTTATCAGCAACGTTGGGAAAATTTTGTATAGTATAATTCTTCATTTTAAAATTGTATTAGTTATTATACGATATATTATTTAAAAGTTTAAAATAAATTTTCTTTTTCCAAACTTTTCGCGCTTTTATTCAAACCATATTGTTATAAGGTAATGAAAAAAAGCCAAATTTGAAAGTTTTAATTCAACTAGAAAGGATTCAAAGGAGACTTACGTTTGTTTGGGAAGTTAGTGACAATATTTGTAGGAGGGGAAAAAAACAGAAGCGGGCATATGAAAAAATATTGACTCTGAGCAACGCCGGATAAATTATAATGAGGAGGGAGGGTAGAAATGATAGAACCCGACTGCATTGCCATTAAATAAACAAAAATTTGCATAAATATAGAAAATTTTTCGTAACAAAATTTTCTGCTTTCATAAAATATACCAGGTGAAAACGTCGCCTTTTTGCCGGAAGCCAGAATCAATAGTGATTTCTTTAAATGAGGTTTACCATACATATTTAAAATGCACTTTTGCATTATCTAAAAAAAAGGATTCATCCGCATGATTTCCGGGTCTATTCTGGTACCTCCGGTTGGGTTGGGAGACGTCACTTTTTCCGCACGTTAACAACGGGAAAAGTGACGTCTCTGACCTAAGCTACGCAATGGACGAGTTTCCTATTTTGTTTATTTACATTATAATGCCGTAACTACGTAATTCCGATGTAATGCTAAGTCAATGGAATCTTCAAAGCGGAAGTCCAAAAGCCTTGTAAATAAAGTCAAGGTTTTTAATGTAAGTAAACAAAACAGAAAATTCGTCCATCATAGTCTACAGAATCGAAAACGATCCTGTTGATCGTTCAAAAATCTTTCGTTCACCCGGTATGTATGGTGAAAGCAGGAAATATCGTTACCAAGCCAAAGAAAAATATTTTTTTTTTTAGTGCTTTGAACTTTAGGCAAGCATCGTATCGTGCAATGTTTTCATACAAAATATGATGACACAAAAGACGTACTAAAATAAATAAATCTCTTTGACACGCTCTAGTGAAAATTTATTACAAGTTTCTTGAGTAAGTCATTATTATCATCCTCTGTAGTATAATAAAAGCCTTTAAATATTGGTAACCTGTGTGTAACTGTGATGTTTCGGTGCATTTTGTGAATATTCTGTCTGTATAAAATTCATATCTTGTTCAAATGAAATATTTTTAAAAGAAACAATACCTTTTATGTTTTAATACCTTCAGTTATAAGTGAATTAGGTAAATATTAAGAATATGCTAAAATGAAATGCTTGATAGTTGACACATTTTTGTGAACTGATCAGTGTCATTAGTAATTTTTGTCTGTTTATTTGTTTCTACTAAGTGATTTAGAATGCATTTCAATCCTAACACCACTTGTTTTTAATTTATACTATACTATATATGTACATTATTTTCTTATAGTTACATAATTCAGTTAATACTTGAAAAAAACTTTAAACCCATTGATGTAATTAAAGAACTTTTAAAATTTGGTATAGTCCAAAAGTACTTCAAAGATGATTGTTGCATGGAAATTCAGGATTTGTGAAGTGTTGATTTTTGATTGATTTTTATTTATTACATTTGCAAATAAAATTATATATATTATACATAATTTGTTAAAGAGTGATTGGGATCCAGAATTCCAGATTTTTTGCTTTCTCAAATCTGGAATTTCTGGATTGTGTTGTGTCTTTTTCAAATTTTGATTTAGAGCAAGTATATCATTCAAAGTTTAATTACTTATATGAAAGATAATATCTTTGAATATTGATACCTCAGATGCTCTGAAATATTTATTCCCGTTGAAGTCTATTGATAGCTTTCATTTGTGGGGTAACTATAAAAGAAATTGTGGTGTAACTAAAAGATAAAAGGCATGGACTGTAAGATGTTGAGTGCGGTGAGATCTTTGAAGAGAAATGACGAAGTGATGATCCATAATAAAGCGGTTTATTCTAAATCAGCGTTGCATCACATACCATCTCCCATTCTAATCTAATTCTGGCGCAGTTACAAAAATAGTAACCCTAACTCTTTTTTGTGAGGGGGGGGGGCCCATTTGGTGAACACAGTACTTAACAATTCCCATTAAAAAGTTTTTAGGTCAGAAAATCTCTCTCAAGACCATGTTGGTAAAGATTGTAGCGATAATTTATTTCGTACTAGACTGTGGACCAAAATTTGCATCCCTTGAACCATTCTCTTTGTATTAGCAGTTCTTAGTCTCCAACATTTGCTAATATTGATACTTCAGGTTTAAAGCTTATATACATGAAGGGTAAAGTGAAAAGACATAATCTACATCAAAATGTTTTGCTGATTATACACATTTTTCAGGTGTTAATGAAAAAAAAATATTAACACAGCAATTCCCAGAACTTAAACTCCAAAACCAACCTCTGAAAAAAAAAAAAAAATTTTTTTTTTTTTTTTATTATTATTATTTTTATTTTAACGTTGATAAAAGTTAAGCAACTCCAAAAAATGGTGCAGTGAAGCATAAATTAATTTTTATTAAAATAAAACTTTTCTGCTCTTACGGTGAAATTATTTCAGAGTACTTGTTTGTGTATGTGTACATATAATCATTTATATCCTCAATTATTTAAAATTATGTTGGATTTTCAATCATGGCAGTTTTCTGGATTTTTGAAATAGTCACAATCACCCCTGGTACCTTCATATTGTTTGTATCGACTTAAATCTCAACATTTTCAATTTTTGGATATGATTTTGGTAGAGAAGGAAGATGAAGACAAAAAGAAAAAATTGCCATGTTTTATTTATTTATTAGTTTTATAAAATCTTTTGCTCGAACTTTTTGTCATTGTTTGGTTTTATTTAACATTTCACCATTTTTGTTGAGTTAGTCTTTCTTTGTTGATTGGAATTTTCCCCTAAAATATATATTTTTATTTTTGTTTAAATATTAGAAGAACCGAGTAAGTCTATTAAGCTTCTCAATTTCTTGATTTGTACAACATTTTTTTTATCCTTTTCTTTTATTCTGATGCTATTCTGTTTTTTTTTTTTAATTTTCCCAAACCTTCAATTTTTCAACACACTCGTTTTCAGTTCAGCAGTTTTAACCTAATACCGAATTTCGCATAATATAAATTATGAAAAGAATTTAATTACTCTTTGCATGTAGGGTTGAGTATTCCTACTCCTAGCTTAGGGTCAAGTATCCCTAAGGTCTCAAGGTTAGGGATACTTGCCCCTAGGCAATTTCATGAAATATATTTATTTTATGATTAAATGAGATATCAATTTAGGATAAGTATATATCTCAATCTTAAAAACAAATCCTTTTATAATGCTAACAATTCAAACATTTGAGAAATAAAGAAAAAGTAAAAGTAGGGTTAAGTATCCCTACTTTCCGCTACATGGTTTTCCCCCTGGTGCTTGTAGGCAAAAAAGCTCCATATCCTCAAGGGAAAAGAAAATTTATGTGTCTCTTACCAATACATATTTACAATTCACATCCATAACCAAACATAAACAAATTTGATATAATTAATTTAATTTTTTTAATTATTGAAATGTTTAAATTGTGCAAAAAGGAAAAACACTTTTCAGTAACATTCATTAACTTGCATTTTAAAATCAATGATTCATTACCATACATTAAAATCCAGTTAGAGTTCAACATATGTTGCAACTCAAACTTTATTATGACAGCCGAAGCCCGATTAACACATGATAGTTTTGTTTGATGGGCAAGCACCATGTTGTTGTCTCAACCCTCCTTATTGTCTTAGTAAAACCATTCCTGTACAGGGCTTGATAAACTGCCTGCTGATTTAAAGATGGCAGCCTCAACAGACCTCAGCATGGTCTGTAGATAACATAGTTAGGAGGATATGTATCTATATCTGTCTAATGTCTAGCATATATAATTATTTGTGTTGACTGTATTTTCATTATGCATATATTCGTATTTTATATATGTGTATACAATGTAAACACTTTTTTTGTACTCTTCCCTATCGACTGTTAAAATGCTCCATACCCTATGGGAGAGTGGGTTATAAATAGTTAGGAGGAGAGGATTCTCCCTCCTTGCTGGGCCAGAATTTCAGTCGGAGTGAGAGATGGAGTCACAGTGACTTCACATTTCTATTCTATCATTACTCTTCCTTTATTTAATCCTTTGGTATTACAGCTAGAATAAGCTGGCTTTGCCTTTCTTTATCTCCAGATTATACTCCACCTATATACTAGCCTCTAGATTTGGAAGTTAATTTATAATTGAAATTATCAAATAATTTTACATGGGAAATTTAAATTAGTATTTTAAAAATGTGGCAATGATATTCTGTAAGTTGATGAGAGTTAAGACAACATACAAAAGAAATCTTTAATGTAAATAATAGTAAAGCATATCTTAAAAAGTAGAACTGAAGTTTGTCATTTTATAGATTTTCATTTAGCAATATTTTAGGCAGTAGGGAAGAGTGTTGCTCCTTTGACTGATTGTACCTTTGACCACTACAGTCTGTGCTGGCAACTAGGGACAAAATTTGGAAGTTTGTGTGTTTAGTACAAAAGTCCATTCACCAATTGCTTAGTTTAGCTTGTTGCTGTTTGAAAGGAATACATACTGGGCTGAATAAAAATATTTATCTCATTTCAGCACTAAAAAGTAAATATTATGGACATTACTTTTTGCCTCGTAACATTTGTTGAAGCTATTAATAAATGATATTAGGGTATATATACTATAGACAGACTAATGCTCTTATTTTGTGCAAACTCTGGTTTTTCTTTTCCTAACCAAAAATAAGTTATAAATGTTTAAATGTAAAACTGTACTAGTGTTGTACCTTTTACCACCATGATGTGTTGTTCCTTTGACCAGATCAAAGGTACTTCTAATTACTTCTTATTTGGGGAAACTAAGGATATAAATTTTTCCTAAATTATATAATTGAATACAAATTGGTGGGTCAAATCAAAGTTTCACTATAAACAAGTGTTTTATATTAAAGCGCTGATTATCAATCCGCATTTATTTTTTTAAAAAACTTACAAAATCTATAATAAGGATAGTTTTAGGATAATTGACAACACTGGAATAACATAAAAAAAATCAAGAAGATATGAATGCTGCATTGAATTTGTGCAGGAAAATTGATGATAGAATTTTTCAAATTATGAAGTTGAATAAAGATGTTCATTAAATTGTAGCATAATGAATGTATTTTTTAAATGAATGAATCTTTTAAAAATTATGGAATCTTATAAATAGCTTGTTTTTATGTATAAAAACTTGAGTTTTAATCAAAAATAACTATCTTATTGTTTTATATGATTAAAATTAATTTTCTAATTTATGTTTGTTTCCATAATAAGTGCAGGTCAAAGGTACAACACTAGGTTGTACTTTTGTCCACCATGCAAGGTTTTTTTTTTTAAATTATAATTTAAAATGTTAAAATTGAAAATTTTACCCTTTGAAAATATCTAGCAAATGCAAAACAAAGCAGAGTTTAGCTTAGCACTCACAACAGAATAGTTAGCTTACAAATGAAGCTAATAAAAATTTAATACCGAAAATCGGTCAAAGGTACAACACTCTCCCACTCATTATTTTATTTAATGAAGATCTTTGTTTTTAAGGACCATGAGTTTTGGGTACAAGTGGTAAATTTAGCTAAGTACCCAGAAAAAAACTCGGGGAATTACAGCATATATTTTATGCATTACTTTCAATATACAAATTGCATAGTAAACATATTTTGCTATGCAGTATATAATTACCTAGTATAAAATAAATACTGTATATACTACAACCAAAAATATAAAATACTTGCTATTGCTATGTAAAGGAGAATGCTGGAAGCAAATTTAACCTCAAATAATGATAATGTTCAGTGATGAAATAATTTACTCCATTCCTTTTACATTAGTCTGAGAGCAGCCATTGCCAGGCATAAATGTTTTCACATATATGTCACTTTTCTCTTAACATGTGGACTGCCAAACTATGAACAAAAGTGCTATATATATATAAAAGTGCTTTAACATTGTTGACAATCTTGTTATAATGGAAAGTTGCTGTACTTGGAGCATTTTGTTAGCACATACTAATAGAAAAATGGTACATTTTGGCTGTTAAAAGTTTTAATCATTATTACTGAAAGCAGATTTTTTTTTTAACTTATCAACTAAGAAATTCAGGCTTAAGAACTTGGAAAATGGAATGCATATGTTATTTGTATAATCAAAGAGATATTTGTATGGAACATTTTGTAGACATGGAGAAGCTTGACAAGGCAGGAATAAAATTAACTTGAAACCTACCTTATCTATAAATGCAAAAGTAGAAGAATCTTTATTTTTTATTCTTTTTATGTCTTTATTGGATGAAAAAATATATAAATAAATAAGGCTACCTCAAAATGTTAAACTCCATAAGTGTTATGCAGGATGTTATGTTAGTACATCATTATTAGTTTGACATGTCTCAAACATGTGAACATTTGTCCAACGACATAAGTACACAACCAACTGAAATGACTAAAGTTCAAAACTGATTTACAATTATTGTACTATTTAATTTGACTGATAGATAATATGGTAGTCACCTCATGATATTTTGTATTACTGTTCAGTGGTGGCGATTGGGTTGAAAAAGTAGGGTGGCAAAAAAATTATAGGCATCTAAAAGCATCCGGGAGTATAGGGGTAGACAACAAAATTTATCTAACTTTCCCAGATACTATTGCTTTTTAATAATTTTTAGCTTTAATCAGTTAAAATGAAATAAAAAAATTTTCCCAGCAAAGTGTAGGAGGTGGCTGTCCGCCCCCCCGACCCACTGTTACTGTTACAGTAGTCTGTAGTGGCGTAGCGAGGGTAAGTGGAGCCTGCGTCATAATAAGAATTTTTCGCCCCCTCCCCCTCAATCATCATCATTAGTGGTTTAGCTTATGTGAACAGCTCCCGGGAAAGGGTAATTTTCGCCCCCTAATAGTATTTGGCTTTAAAAAGTAACAAAAACGCACTAACTTAAGCACATGGTGGCATAGCGAGGGTAAGTGGCACTCGGGACATAATATGATATTTTTACCTCAGTCGTCATTAATGGCTTAGCAAGCGTAAATGATGCCCGGAGAATGAAATTAGTCCTGTACTCCCTCATCATATTTTGCTTTAAAAATTGGCGTAAAGGTAATAATGTTTTTGATTCCATGGCGCCCCCCAAAGACTGGCGCCTGGGGTATCTTCATAAGATTTTTATTTTAAAAAAAGATTCAATTCGTTCAATAATATTTTAACAACTATCATTTTTTTTTTTTTTTTGCCATTCTGCTTAAAATAAATTTCAAATAAACAAAAACAATACAGTGAAACCTGTGTATAACAATACTGTTTGTCACGATAAATCTACCTTTAGCGATATTTTCTTGGCGCCAAATCTGGTACTAAATTTCATCAAAATCGCCCAAGCCGCATAAATCGCCAAGAAGGTACCTCCTCGAGAAATAAATTATGATGTCTGGCGTCTGGAGACAATATTGTCTTCAAAATGAATGACTACTTTGGATTTTTTTTTTTCCTTTGATACGAGGTCAACTGTTCACAGAACTACTAAGGTAAGTGCTCCAGTAGTGGGCCACGTACCAGTAGTGGGCCACTTGAATTTTTAAGTTGAAAAACAAGAAATTCCAACATTCCAGTGAAATAAGAGATCTGCCTCTGGTAGGCTGAAACCCTTATCAACTAAATACCAAAGGCACAGCCTTTATTTCCTGTTTAGTTAGGAGCTAGAAAGTTTGTTGCTGAAGTTGGTCTCTGAGAGAAGCATTTTTAGCTTATTCTTAGTGATTTCCTTAAGAGGTAACTCTTCATTCAACTATTTTTTAGCATACATTCTATTTGTTTTTAAAATGAATTGTTATTGATATTATTTGATTATATAATGAATGCATTATAAACTATCTTTAAATTAAATAATATTAATAATTTATGGATAGTGAAGGGTGGCCCACTTTTGGATCAATGTTTTACTAAATGCTCCAGTAGTGGGCCTAGGGAGGCCAGTACTGGAGCACATGCTTTCTCTCAAATAGACTGTTTTGTGATGTTTAATAAGAAGGTTATATCTTGTAAAGTCTTTTTATTTAATTAGATTTGCTTTATTTTTATCAGAACCAGTAGTAGGCCACATGGTCCACTTCTGATACACTAATGGCCCACTACTGGTACACTAATGGAACATTCTGACCAATTACTTAAATAATAAATATTTTATAGTACTGTTGAGGAAAAGACTGATATCAAGAATTAGTTGGGCTCTGTAACGAAGCAGACAATAATAACTATCGCATTGCTGGACCATCGAAAAATATTCCATCACCATTTAAAAGGCCTCTTTTCTGGCTGTAGAGGGAAGATGATAAAAGAAAAAAAAAGATTTATTCAACATAAAATATCAAGATTTAATATCCATAATGCCCCAAACAGAACTTAAAATGAAAGATCGATAATTAGCATATACCTTTAATAAAAAATTGGCTGTTAGAGAAAAAATGTAAATCTCATGTGACTAGAATCTATAAATAAAAGATTTCACCTATATCAAGCCATTTTTATTGCATTTTTTATAGTGTATAATGTTAATGTATTGTCATTATTACTATATATAATGATTTTATTCTTTTTTCTTTGGCACAATTGACAAATCTGGGTGGCCCACTTTTGGTATGCCCACTACTGGTACATCAAAAGTTTGCTATGCCCACTTCTGGTGCATAGGAGTGATCTAAGTTTTTAATTTTAAAAAAATTATATTACAATTATTTTGATATTTCAGGTGATTATTATTTTAGATAAAAGTTTGAACAACCATAAAAAAATACACATTAGCAAAACTTCTCAAAAGTTTAGATGACAATTGAGGAAATACCCTTAAGTGGCCCACTACTGGAGCATTTACCTTAATATAGTAGTTTGAGAACAGAACCCCACGGTCAATACCATTACTAACCTTCGTATTCCATTAGCCCAGAAAGGTATCAGTTCAAGGTGGCAATGAAAATGCGCAAACAAACAATGTAGTAAAAAAAAGATGTAGTTAAAACTTAACAGTTTTAATAACTTAACTAAAAAGATGCTACTTAATAAAGCAACATTTCATTACCAGCATCAATACAACGCACTCACCGAAAAGGTACTGGAGAAAGAAAAAAAAAGAGAGAGAGAGAGAGAGAATGAATACATGAGAAGTCGTCTCTAAATAGAAGCCCGGTAAACTAGATCCGAGTGGGCAAACTTTTTTTTTTTTGGATCGGGCCAACAGAAAATATTTTAGCGGGTCAATGCAATTTATTATAAAACTCAATATGGACGCAAAAAATATTATTAAAAAAATTTTTAATTCTAATTTTACGAATATTTAGTTATATTAATGTCCCGTTTTGAAGCAACGAAAGGCCCATTTTGGGACGGACCTCGTAATTTTGAACAGCTGTGTGATGACAAGGACGACACCTGAGCTGACACCCCCTCTTCAAACTACCACACCACATCAGCGGAAGGACGTTTGACCCACGTCAGATTTAACTTGCACCAGGCTCACAAACATGGCGGATCTTCATTGGAACCGGGTTTCGAACTCCGAAACCGAGAACTTACCACTAGGCTATCGTGGCCCCTAATGCGACAATTGAAGTTGTGACTGCAGCTAATTTCTAAAAGCTGTGAACAAGGCAATTAATAAAAGTAACAAGCTAGATGGATAATATATGGTCTCTGCACCCAAATTGCATACATATGTCATTTTTTTCAATTGCACTGATCATTTCTTTCAAGATTCTTTTCCTATAGTGCATTTTTAAATTTTTAATTATTCGGAGATCCAGGGGCTGCAAATTTTTGTGCAGTTAGGAGGAAAGAAAATGACATTAACATTTTTTTAGCTTTTCTCCACAATCTTTTGAATGAATTGGATAATTCTCGATTATTTAAGCAATTTTACGGTGTTGTTGTCCCATTTGCTTGTCCAATGCTTTCAATCATCTGTCAAAAATTTCAGACGTCATCCACGATTTTTTGTTGATTTCTTATTTAACTTCTAAAGATTTTATTCATTTGAAGCACCTTGGAGATTTACTTTTTCCAAAAACAAGCATCTTTAACTTTTCCTCGCCAGTCATGTTGGCACATAACAAAATTGGGAATCTTGGTTTGTTTTTCTTTCCTCCGAAACATTTGTCTCCTTTAAAAGCTAGCGTGTTTGTAGGGAGACGTTATCGCTGGAATGAACAATGCGAGTGGTTGCACGTGTGAGCGATTTGTTTGCACAGAAATTAGCAACTTTCTTCAAAAATGACAAAAATTGAAAAAATAAACGTCTGAAAAAATTCGTTATAGGGAGACAAACACTTCGTTATATGGAGAATATTTTGAATGTTTTTTAACATTCCGATTAAAAATTTCGTTATAGGGAGAAATTCGCTGTAGGGAGATTTCGTTGTAGGGAGATTCTACTGTAGTATCATGAAGTTTTGTAAATATTTCAAATGATACTAACAATATGTTTTTCTTTTCAGATGACATAACTTCCGCGTGGAAGAAAAGTGCATCCTACTTGGAAATTTAACACAGGTTTTGACAGAAAGCTGCGATTTTCCTGAACAGAAGCCACTTTCTCCGATTTGTGTAACTTAGAACAGAATTGTTGAAAAACAGCCAGAATCTGTTCATTTTACCTGAAAAACATTATTTTCTGCGACGAGATTACTACTTATCAAATTTCTTATTCCCTGAATATAGTAGAGAAAATTTATTTATAGGAGGTGACCTTTACGGACGACTGTCACAGCTGTTATGACATCAGAGTGTCGACTCGCTTGGCGGCTGTCACACTTACTATGACACTACATTTTTCCCAAGTTTTTCATTTTTGCTTGTTTATACATAATCTTCAAGTTTCTATTACAAAGCCTGTTTAAAGCATTAAAAGAATTCTTATTTGTTTGAAAAAAATTGATAGTTACCGCTGATAGATGAATCCCACGATGAACTTTTGAGAAACAATTTTAAGACATGCTGATGAGACATAGAGCTATTTGTTGACTTCCTGTCAACGGAGAGGAATGTTGTAGATGTTTAAAAAATAACTCCATACTGTTGTAATATTTGCGAATATAAATTATTCGTGGATGTTCCGAAAAATAGCATTAACCGAAAATCTTTAAATAAACTTCTCAACAAATATTTGTGCATGTAAATATTTGTATGAAGGAATTTACTTGTTTTTATACACTTTTTTTTATTTTGAGGTTTCCAGTTTCTTCAAATAGAATTCTACAATCCATTTTTCACTCGGTTCCCGATGTGCTAGAGTTTTAAAAATCTTTGTACACTTGTGTATTCTTAATGACAGTGCCCTAATATTTTCGGAACTTAATTATCAGTTATCGATTAATTTAATTAAGTTTTGTTTCCTTGCGCGTGGCGCCACCTGATAAAGAATTTGTGAAAAAAATGGTTACATGATTCCATAATATTTATAATAAGGAATTATAAATTTAGGACTAAAAAGTAGAAAACAGTTTAACTAAAATAATTTCTACTCTTTAGTACAGTAACAAAAGTGTGTTTTAAAAAATTGTTTTTATTAAATTTATTAATTTTTTTATTATATTTATTTTAAGTAAATGCGTAAAAATTTCTTGATTTAGGAAAAAAAAAAGGCCGCTTCTTAAATGCATATCCACTAATGAGATTTCTGTTCACTTCCGGGAAAGATACTTGAAAAGATTTTTTGTGATGTAAAATTCTTGTGATAACGATGAAATAACATCCGAACGTGGCAAGACGAGTGAAATAATTTTTCGCAATGCAAAAGCTTTGAAAAACGATATGAATGGTGAAGTATTTTCTTGCGATGCAGAAACTTTTGAACGTGGTTTAGAAAATAAAATGTCTGCTCACGATGTAAAAACATTTGAGCGTGACGTGAAAAATGAAGTAATTTCTCACGATGAAGAAAGATTTGAATGTCATGTGAATGGGGAAGTATTTTCTCGCGATGAAGAAACATTCGGAAGTGATACAAAAAGTGAAATGTTTTTTCATGATGAAGAAACATTCGAACGTGATGTAGAAAATGAAGGGCTTTCTCACGATTATGAAACATTCGAACGTGATACTAAAAGTGAAGTATTTTCTCATGTTGAAAAAACATTTGAACGTAATACGGAAAGAGATACGAATAGTGAAGCACTTTCTCATGATGAAAAAACATTTCAGCCTAATACAAATACTGAAGTATTTTCTCATGATGAAAATGCATTCGATCGTTATATAAGTAGTGAAGTACCTTCTCGTGATGAAAATACATTCGAATGTGATATAAGTTGTGAAGTACCTTCTTATGATGAAAAAGAATTTGCGGACAGTACTTGTGGAGAATCTTTTTCAAACAGACAGGATAATTCACAGGATACTGTAAGCACAAAAAATATTTTTGTATGCGTGCCATGTGGGAAGGGTTATTCGTCTCCGAATAATTTAAGTAGGCATCGTCGCCTAATGCATAATGCAAATCGAAAAATCTTTGCATGTGATTTGTGTCATAAAACATTTTGTGATAATTTCACACTGAACAGACATCGTCAACTTCACACAGAGGAAAAACCGTATAAGTGTGAAGAGTGTGGCAGAAGATTTCAACGGAAAACTTGTTTAAATAATCACTGTCGCAGTCATCACACTAACGACAAATCACGCACATGCGATGTTTGCGGTAAAACGTTTTGTGGGATAGCCTACTTGAAAAAACATCGTCTGTTTCATTCAAATGAGAGACCTTTTGTTTGCCATACATGTGGAAAGTCTTTTGTAACTACGATGCATTTAACTAGACATTGTCGTGCTCATTCGAATGATTACGTATGCGATGTGTGTAACAATGCATTTGCTTCGAAAGATATTTTAAGTAAGCATCTTTTGATTCATACGAATGAAAAACCGCATGTGTGTGAAGTGTGTGGCAAAAGATTTACTCAAAAGGGTCAATTAACTCAACATCATCGTACTCATACAAATGAAAAACCTTATGAGTGTGATACATGTCATAAAAGATTTACTCAGTGTTATAGTTTAACTCAGCATATACTTTCTCATACTAATGAAAAATCTTATAGCTGCGAATTGTGTGGAAAAGCATTTTCTTACAAAACTAACTTAAGGAAACATTATCGGGTTCATACAAATGAGAAACCATATGTATGCAATACCTGCGGGAAATCATTTTCTCGTAGAGCCAATTTGAATAGTCACAGTGATATACATACAAATAAAAAACCTCATGCGTGTCATATATGTGATAAAACATTTTCTAAGAGGATCGACTTAAACTCGCATTTTCATTCTCATAATATAGAGAAATCTTATAAATGCGATTTTTGCAGCAAAGCATTTTATCAGCAAGAAAGTCTGAGCGCACATCTTCTTAATCATACAAAAGAGAAGTCTCACGTATGTCATACTTGTGGCAAGTCATTTATTAAGAAAACATGTTTAAAAGAGCATATACGTACTCATACAAAAGAGAAGCCTTATATATGCGATGTGTGTAATAAAGGATTTATCCAAAATTATACGCTAAAAAGACATTATCTTACTCATACTAAAGAAAAACCTTATGTCTGTGAAGTGTGTGGTAAGGCGTTTGCTACTTTGGGCACCTTAAATAGGCATTATCTCACTCATGCAAAGAAAAATCTGTAAGACATTATCACCTTCTTTTAAGGAAGTTTGCACTGGGAGATGCATGATAAAACAAAGAAAAGGCGCTGTTTTTTTTTTTTTAATATTCAAATTTAATAGTTCCTATACTTGTCAATTCTTTTGTTTACCTTTAATCCATTTGCTTCCGTCAGCAGAATAAGCCGCACACGACAACTGACAATTATCACCAGTGGAATTATTCCGCATCTGATGATAAGCAACACCGTCACTAGTGTCTTATTTCGATAATTGACAATTATCGTTTGAGCATTATTCCGCTTACTGATGTAAATGGGTTAAAGTATATAATTCAACTATTTCATAAAATAACGTGGTAGTCAGTTAAAGCGTGCAAAAAATTCTACACGTAAACTAGTTATTCTAGAAATAACGAATTATTCTGAAAATTAACTAATTGACCGAGCGAAGCGAGCTCTCTTTTAACTTGGCCTTTCCACGTTTCGTCTGTTACTCAGTCACAACCAAACGCTTTGTTCGATTTTCTTCGGATTTGGCATAAATGTTCCTTTAAACCATAAAAAAATAATGCATGTGTAAGAATTTTTACTTTTTGATTCCGTTTCAGATAGTGGTCATTTTAATAGTTTCAATGTAATGAATGTTTCAGTGTCGGCGAGTTTGGCACCGTTAAAACTTTTGAATCATTTTGGTGATGGTGAGACATTTAGTTATGATTTTGTTCATACTGATAAAAGCAGACATTTATTTGTAATTTTGTTAATTCTGATGAAAGCAAAAAATTTATGAAAATAATTCGCATTGAAAAAGAGAGATCATAGTTCTATGTTGAGAGGGTTTTTTCCCGCCCTTTTTAATTCCGTCTAATTCTGTTTTCTTGCAAGTATGTTTTTTCAATGACTGTAGCCAAAGGGTTCATGCTATAAATATTTGAAAAATGCCTCCACTCTGGAGGTAAAAGTTTCAACAACTTTGCTCCAGTATAGTTTTGATGCAACTTAATAATTAATAAGCTATTGTATTTGTTTTGCAAATACAGGGAGTAAAATTTGAGCGTAATATAGGTGTGCAATATTGTACATTGATTGGTTTAAGAGTGTAAATATAGCTTTGTAAAGTAATGTATGCATAGGGGCAAAGAAGGAACCTCCTCGAAAGACAGATTATGATGTCTGATGGCCCTGGAGACACTGTTTTCAAAATGAATGACAACATTGGACAAGCTTTTAAAGACTGCGATGATGAACAAATCTTGTTTTTTGTTAGAGGCGAAATCTACTGTTCACAGAACTACTAATGATAGAGAGCTCATAAAATAGGAACAGTTTTTTTAAAAGGGTAAACAGAATGAAATTAGTATTTTGTGCTTGCATATAATAAATTTAATTAATTATTGTAATCATCAGCAAGTTTCAGAATTACATTACGAAATGTAATTCTGAAATTTGCGTAATAAAATGTTAGGTTTTCCATTGATTGTAGTTAATTTTGTTAAATACATTAACGTAACTACGAATCTTAGTACAAGAAGCATTGCAACGAACGTCCGTCAAGGAAATTTACGTACGAAACGTAGTTATAAAACTTGATTTATTCAGTTTTCATTGAGAACCTAATTCAACATAATTATAAAACAATCAACTCAATGGTAGGAACCTCCTTGCTATTTTGCATTTTTTAATGGAGTGTTGTAGTTATTTTATGAAATAATTAAACTATAAATCACAAGTGTATTATTCTACGTTTTTACTGATTTCATCCATTATTTCATGAAATAGTTACGTAATTTATGAAATAAAAGATTTTATGTTTATACAGTAACATTAAGAAACTTATTTGTTATTTGATGTATACTTGTGGTAAATATTTTCATTCAGACTTGCCTTATGTCATAGTGAATCTAATAAACTATTACTTATAAATGAATATTCCAGTTAATTTTTATAAATGGCGATGAGATGTTTGACATATGTTGCCGGTAGTGTTGTTAGAAAGCAGTGTCTTCGTTGAAGCATCTTCATGATTTCATACTTTCATCATGAATGATTTAAATCTGTTCAAAAGAACATTTAATAGGTAATTGCCAAAGATTGTTTATATACGAGGTTTGTTCAAAAAGTATCCGACCCTTTATTCGTAAAATATACTCGTTATTTAAATACCACAATTTTACACTGATTTCCTACAAAGTAGTCCCCTTGGGAAGACACACGTTTCCCAACGGTTCTGCCCCTGTCGGAAGCAGCGATGACAAGCCTCTTTTGAGATGGAGCTCACCTGGTCCTTCGCATTCTTCTTTATGTCTTCGCTGGACTGAATCTCTCCCCTTTCAGGGGCATTTTCAGCCTGGGGAAAAGCCAGAAGCCACGTCGAGAAAGTAGAGAGAGCCTGACAAATCGCAGGTATGTTGTGTTCAGTGATGTAGTCACAAAATAAGCAGTGCCGGGACGCTCTAATCTGGGTGACAAAAATCGCGCTGTTTTAAGGAGGTTTTCACAATTTTGTGTTACTTATTTCTCGTAAAAAGAAAGAAGTGACGGAACGGCGTTCCGGTGCGTATCGGCTCCACTACCTGGTTGTGTTTGGCCAAGCGATAAAGCTGCCAATTGTTCGCTGCCCACAGGTTCGGCCGTTTGCGACTCTTAGCTTCACGAAAGCAACTCAGAACCCCTTGGCAGAACGTCTGCAAGTTCTCTGACCGTGATTCGACGATCCTGCATTACCAGGGCCCGAAGTAGTTTTACAAACCGAGCCCTGACCAACCCACCTATTTTTTTAAAATTTTATATTGTCTGTATTCTAGATGTCAAATAAACTTTTACTTAGAAATAGGCATGCTTTACCTGCAGATATGATTTAATTTTATAATGAGAATTTTTAAACTTGAGCTATACTTAAGATTATATAGTGGCCATATTGAAACCAAAATGATATATTCGACAAATTTTTAAAATATATTGCTTTATTTCTCAAGTCAAGGAGCCTCTGTCAGGGCCCTCACTCGGTCAATGATGATCTAATTTCTGGATGTTGAGGACCTACCAGAACGTGCACCGATGTGCGACCATCTTCAAAACGGTTGTAGCATTCCTTATCATCCCCGGAGGCCTGTTGTATCCTGCCGATTGTTTCCACTTAAGAATCGCCAAGCTTTACACAAAATTTAATGCTGTAGCATTGTTCAAGTTTTTCTGTCATTTTGTCAAAAACGAAAATCCGACGGCGCTCACATATTGGTTATCTGCCGGCACTGCTTCTATAGGCAGAAAAAAAAATCAGGCTTGCTTATTAGGATACCCTATGCACCAATCAGCGCCTCTCTAACTTCATTAGTTTACGCACAAAAAGTTATGATTTAGATACTTTTTGAACAAACCTCATACAGTACAACCCCGGGAGGCCGTTTCGGGTACTGGCTTTTTCGTTTAAGCCATGAACATCTATTACTATTTTGTATATAATTACAGTATATAATTCTGAAATGTTTTAGTACAAAACGAATTCAAAACTCTCTTTGTAGGCTACACTTGTGTTCTTTATTAAAGTTAAGCCTCTGTTGGGTGCAATGCACCTGACAGGCACAGGTAAACAATATCATAAGTAATATTGTTAATACCCTTTAATTTTAAATTTAACATTTTAAAATTAATCACTGAAAGAAAAAAATTAAGGATATTGTTGCAAAAAATTCTCACCTTTGCGATTATTATCATGCAGTACAGTACGAGTTATCTGGATTTGCCATTTCAGAGGCATTCCGGATTACTCGGGTTTTGATTAACCGGGGTTTTACTGTATTTATATCCCAAGTTTATCTATTATGTAAAGTGGACCAGGCCCATGTTTTGTCCATTTTGCACTAACATTGTCATGGTAGTGTAGAAACGTTACATTTTCTGTATAATACGGAATCAAGTCCATAGTTCAATTTGTATCCACCAGGCAGCAAGAGCAATTAGAAGTTCAAGTTTAATTAAAGCTGATCAACTTTGAGAACTGTTTCTCAGAAATGAATCTCATGGAATAGATCTGTAGGTATTATTGACGAAAACAAAAAAAAACAGTTATTCACAAAACTAAAAACAATTTCATTCTATTCATATATCAACACTGCATTCCATAAAAGTTTTTAACAACTAATTTTCTTATTGCCAATCTGATAAATTTAGAAACAAAATCGTCTTCCATTTAATTAACGAAATTTTAACTAAAACATAGATATTATATAGAGAGATAGCTTAAAAATTGTTTGCAATTGAGATCAAATTAAATTCAACTAAACAAGATATGAATTCAATGAAACAAGATATGACAAATGCTTAAATATGGAGATGCTACAGATCCACTTTAATTGTGAACCTTCCATATGCCATTACCATTACGGAATTGTTTATGTTTTTTTTTTTAATGCTTCATACTTAATAAAAGGACATTTGTAAAGCATTGCAGTCTTTATGAATGTTTTTATAAATTATGAGATGTTTCATCTTTAAAAATTACATATTTTGATGAATTTTCTTATGTTTTATAGCAAACTCATGAGAATATATTATTCTGTCAAATCAACTACATGATGTCCTCAGCATATGCGAAGAAACTTTTAATTTAAAAATGAGTTTGGGGGTTCTGTTTTTATACGGAAAGATATTGTGTATAATTTGATTTAAAATAAATAAAATACTTTGCATAACATCCTATATATCATTTCTGTTGTCAACATACCTATTTCTCAAATAATACAAAGCCTACCTTGATGAATGAGGTATTATTGAATAGGAATTTTTATTCACTTTGTGGAAAAACACATTTTTTGTTTTAAAATTTGAGTTAAATGAAAATTTAAGTTACAGGAAAAATTGTCATTTTGGCCATCTTAATCTAATTTTTGATACCCGTGCTGGATACACAAGTGAAGCGCTTTATTTTTCACAACATATATATGTCTGGCTTTCTCAAAATTTTTATGTATTTATTTTGAAAGTTCTTTGGACAGCTCACAAAAGAGGGAGAGCTCAATTCAATGCATGTGTCTTTTTATTTGTAATAAATGCTTCATCTTTATTGTGTTTTTAAGTTAACATGTTTACATGCATAATGACAAACAAACTTATCATAGAAAGATTTTGCCCAAACTTCAAAAGAAATCTTTAATTTTAGAGTCAAAATCGTTCGTCAAATCGTAAAAAAAAAAAATCTGAAATTTGAGAGTTTTAAAACATGGAGATTCATCATAATCTCGAAATCGAATTTTTTGAGGATTACAATACTTTCTCTTTGTATACTTCATATATGTGAAAAGAAAGAAAAGCCAACACTACGAAAAAATTTTCAATAATTTTGTAGAAAGTACCTTTTTTTTAAATCTCAACCAAAGTTACTTGAAATAACCCAAGGCCTATAATATCATGCGGGGCCTTTTAATAGTAAAAAAAAAAAACTTTGAAGGACAAGAAAAAATATTTTAATAGTAAAAGTTTTGCATAACAATAAATAAATAAAAATATAAAGTGGTACAGCACATCAGATTACATATAATTCTTAATTAAAACAACCCGAGACCATAGTCTATGTAACCCAAGATATAAAAACAGTATTACATATAATAAATTACGAACTGTGAGTACACATACAAAATTGTCATTCCAATTTAATTCAAAGAAATCACCTTTTACAATCTATACATTGAGATTCAAAATTCAACATGTAAACTATTAGGGGAGGTAGGAAACACAAAGGCAGGTAAAAAATCGCTTAGGAAAGTATGGATGGACAAGCAACACAGAGTAGATGAGGGTGCTGCAGTAATTGGATTACAGTACTAGTAGTTTAAAGTTCAAATGTGTGTAAAGAACTTGGTACAGTTTACAAATTCCAAGATGATTTGGGCATGCACCTTTGAGTATGGAGTAGTTGATGGCAGTGGAAGGCCTTGGCATGATTGTATGCAGAAGGGCACCTGAACAGACTTCTACTGCAATATATAATGATTGAAAATTTTCATTGGAACTAGTGTGAATATGAGGGTGGTCCTTATATGAGAGTAAAAATTTATTTTGTGAATTTTCAATGGGTCATCCTGTCATTTTGATCTGCTATATAAAAAAGAATTAGTGTAATTTTTTCAGATTTTTAAGTCAAGTTTTAGGGGTTGCTACCACATCTGAAATTTTTTAAATTTCAAGAAAAATTAGAATTAAACTAACTTTATTTATTAAACATTTCATGCAATCTAAAAGTTGTTTGATTTCTTACACATTAAACAAACATATAAAGCTACACAATAAACAAACATATAAAGCTGAAAAAGAATTTCACTTTACAGAATTACAAAAGAGAATTACGGTATACTACCTTAAACGACATCAAAATAGATTTTTAGAGTCGGGATATTTATTTAATTTAAAACCCACACCGGCCTACAAGAAAGAGTGCAAGGCCTTTAGCAGACCAGTGGGGAAATATAAAAGCAATACAAGAATATCAATATGACATTACACACAAATACAGAACAGAACGTTACAAACATTGCAAAAAAGGGACAGCAACAAAATAAATGAAGTAACCAAAAACACACACACACTAAAAAAAAACACTGAATCGATATTACACTTGGAGAGAAGCATAAATTAATTGAATTTTGTTTGATTTGTATCACCAGATCTGGAACCAATATTCAAAACACTCAAAAGGAGGAGCCCCCAGTATGCATCCAAATAAGTATCGACCAGTAAAAAGGAGGCAATAAAAATTTTTGTAAAGTATCATTAAAAATCCCACAAAAGAGCATCAAAAACAGATCCCGTGGTCTCTCACCAGTCCAGAAAATAAAATCCATGTCAGTCAAACAACAATAAAAATACAAGAATAAAATTTTAAAAAGATGGATAAAAACAAGGTTACCAATTGGGATTCCCCAAGGGTGAATGCTCAATAAAAGTTAGGACACAAAAACGTTTTAATAAGTCCAGGATTAACCTAAAAACAATATAATCAGTAAAAATTAACTACGTAAATAAAGTGCTAAAAAACTTAGGGTAGGGTGCAGGGACAACCCACCTAAAATTTTCTTAATCAGTGGTGTTAAGGTAAAAGAGTAAAGATATCTTAAAATCATTTCAAAACAATTTCACTCTGGGCCCTTTATTGGATCACAAATGTTGTTACTAATAGCATATGCTTTCATTAATTTAATTATTGCCATTTTATTATGCATTAAATTTTTAAACCATATCTTCTTATTTTGCTCTGCAGGCTTCTTTGGTGAGCATGCAGTCAAATATATAATGATCTGCATTGCCCACAAGAAAACTTGGGGAATTCAATAGATGAAATCAATGTAAGTAGGCCAGAAAAGGACCATGTCCACTAAGAAAGTATATTAAATATTTATTAACGATTAAAAATTTTTTGTCCATGAATGTCCTGACTCTAATAATAGAACTTGAGTTGTGTTTGTTCCAATAATTTTCCCATCCATGAATTATAAACTGTTTGACTTTCAATTTGACATATGAATATGGGGTAGGAAGATCTAAATACTGCCCTATTGTGGTGGCCAGTTTTGCCCGACAGTCGGCCTGCTCATTACCTGGGTTACCGGCATGAGCTTTCACCTGGGTCAAGCTAACCAACAGTCTGGAACTATAAATCTTTGCTTTAATATTATTCACAAACTCCGATTTTGGCTTTGTGCTTTTAATTGCTTCTATTGAGGACTGACTATCAGTATGAATATTCATCAGTTGATTATGTTCTAGAGCCCAGCCGGCATTGAAGCCAATAGCCGCCAGCTCGGCCTGAAAGACGGAATTTGTTGGATTCATTTTGTATAAGATTTTATATGGTTTGCTGTTTTTAAAGATGCACATGGCGAATCCGGTTTCAAAATTGATTCTGGATCCATCCGTGTACACATCATAAGTATTATCATTTATCTTGCCAGTTAGCTCTATTATTTTTTTTTCTGGTGGATTTCAGAAGTCCTTATAAATTTGTCAATTTCATCAATATTAAGTAAAAGTTGAGCTTCGCTGGAGCGCATTACCCAAATCTGGAACTTAAGGTACATAGCTCTGGCCACAATGTGAAGTGGGGGAATGCCAATCAGTGCATTAGTGGATGTTGTCCTTGTAAGCTCTAGTAAATTGCACTCAGAAGATTTGTTGAATGGAGTATCCAGATATTTGCTTCTAAATTGCTTTACTAATAACAACAAGTACTGCTTTTGCTCTTCAACTTTTGTATGAAATTTGTTGTACGATTCCATCAGTGCCACTCCAAACTCTACTACATTATTCATTCGCATATTTTTGCAAAAACCCTGATTGTAAATTCAAGATTTTAAAATACATCATTGTATTAGTTGATATAAAATCATGCCGACCCTTATTAAGGACTAAATCTAGAGCAACTCGAGCTGCTTTCAAGGGATTATTTTCTTCCATTTTTAAAGCATCCACAATTTTCCTTTTCATTTCTTGAGAAATATAGTCATCAAAAAGCACAAGGGCAACAAGTACCTCTGACAGGTAAAACAAATATCCAAGAAACTTGTTCATCACACACTTTGAACTTTCATAATTGATACCTTCATACTCTTTTTAGGTTTTTTTTAAGGGCTCCAAATCATTTCTTGGGACAAAACAAGCAGATGCTGCTTGAAACCAGCTATATTTATATTACATTTCACAACAAACGAGCAAATATCGCGAATTTCAGCTCCTTGTTCGAACAGTTTAAATTGATCTCTGAATAAATATATTTTGAGAGTAAATTACCTTTCTCTTCCATTGAGCACAATGTAATCCCCCTCTAAAGCATATTCCTCTTTTGGGAACACCTTCAAGAAAAATGATGCTGATCTCTAAATGTTCTATAAAGCAGTCTCGAGGCTAGAACTCAGTTGATTTTTGGCAAACTCAAAGATATCCGATACACTTTTGATCACTTTTTCATGAATTGAAACATCAGATATGGCAGTTTGAACATTACTGGGATCAATAGAGATCCAGAAATTTTTAAATCGTTTAAACATCAGTATATCAGGCCCTGTTGAGAATATAATTGATTTAACAACAACTGCCTCAAACATGAGTTCGAAGACATGATAATTGCCAGCCAGCTACAGCATTTTTTTTGTTCATATTTTGCTCAATACGGACATATGTTCCTCTTTGTAACCCTATGTTTCCTGAAGTTGTATAAAAACTCAAACATTTGACTTGATCAATAATTCCACAGGAAAAAATGCTGAGAACTTCTCTTTTAGATAGCAACTTTGGGACCATGATATTAAACATATGACCAACAAGCCAAATATCTGTAGATTTCTTTGTTAAAATGGGTGGTTTGCTACTTGATGCCATTAGTATAGGTGTTGCAAACTAAAATATCAGTATGACTTTCATATTTCTATTTCACTTATAATAATACTTAAATAAAGTTCGATTAAGCCTACTATAACTAAACAGTAAAACATGGAGGGAAAAAAAACCACTCCGACAAGTATATTACACTCAGTATGAAAGGTGACTATAAACTGAACTACTCGAGTCTGGCTCAGGCTTGGAGTGAAAATTGACTGCGAGTTGAACATGTAGTGGAGATGAGAACAAGGGGGAATGTACTCACCTAACATTCAGCAGTTGTTATTGATTATTATTTATATGTTTACCAGCTTATACAAATTTTAGTAAATTTCTTGAGTTTTTAAAGTTTGGTAGCAACCCCTAAAATACATTTTTAAAAGCTAAAATTTTTATGGAAGTCTTAATTTAGGCCATAAAATATATTGGAAGGGTGTCCCATCAAAATTTCAAAAGTTGATTTTTAAGGATCACACTAATGCATATGAGACATTTATCAGCATATACTATCCAAGTATCAAGTACTGCAAAATAAAGTTTTCATTCTCTAATGGTTAATCATTTCTGCACCTGTGCATCCTCTAGTTCATATGGTTGACATTTTCATCTATCTATGGCTATAGGATTCTGGCTTGTTTTTGTGTTTTCTACCTCTTCCAATAGTTTGTACCTACACTGAATCTTGAATCAATCTGTATATAACATAATATATAGTATAAAAGGTAAGGTAAATATACAAAATGGTCCACAAATTTAGCAAATGTGAATTTAACATATTTAGCCATGGTTATACATACTTGCTAATGCCAAAATAAGATATACAGTATTCATAAATCAAATTTGCACCTACTTTGCATATAATCATCATTCAGGGATGGACAATATGACAAATCGACATAGTTAAGCAATAAGGAAGGAACTCCAAAATAACATTTTGAGCTATAGCTCTTGCAAAACATTACAAAAATTTTTTCTAATGTTATATTTTTCCAAAATTCATAATTGCATTCCAAGTAATCTCGATTGCAGATGTTGACTAATCACACTTGATCTAGCATAACTAGCCAAGTCAAAAAGTCAAGGACTCATGACAAAAGGGACATGTGCCAGTTTCTGCTGGTCTAAGTTACCTTGGAGCACCTAGGTATAACCTAAGGCAGAATTCTGACTTAGCTCCTATAAACGGGTTTAGGTTGCCCTTCCTAAGGGAACTGTCCCACATTTGTGTTTTGCACGGAGGAAAACCTCCAGCCAGCAGCCTTGACCGTCAGCAAGAAATTCACTACTTAATTAATAATTATTCTACCAGTTTTTTTAACATAGCCAGAATAGAGCACATCTTTCTCAAATTCAGCCATGACTTGACTTACCTATTAGGTCACTGATGGTACTTAGCTGCAGTTAATTTGATTTGGGATGACAAACTACATGTACTTAGGCATAATTTCCAATAGTGAATCAGAAATCTACAAAATGGTAATTGGTTCTTAACTGCATAACTGTGCCCATTCAATTGTCGTATTTATGTGCATATGAAGAGTTATTTAAACAGAATAACTTAATTAGTTCACTCTGATAGAAAAAAATAATACTAAAGAGATACTGATAAGATATTTTAATTCTGTCACATTTATAAACAGGGAAAATATTTTTATTAATACTTGTTTATATCTATAGTTATTTTATGGAGGTAAATAAAACTTTACCAAAGGCAGGAAAAAAAATCACATTTATCAAATTAATGATTTCATAAAGAAATTATGCAAGATTAACTATAAAAGTGAGACATTTTAAAAAATTATATTCAACAAGATTAGGTACAATAAATAGCAATTATACATTATCATCAATTAATTAATTTTAGTGAAAATATACGATGTATAAAAAATATAAATAAGTCTTAAATGTTTTCTTATATCCAAACAGCATGAACACAAATAATTTTCTATGAAAATCAAATTTGACAGTAAAACAGGGTTCGTACATATTTCCTTAAAAGAAAATCAAGGACTATCAAGGACTTTTAAGGACTAAAAAAAACCAAAAAATAAGGACCTCTAAATTGAATAAACTTAACGAATTGTCACACGCATTTTTAAATAAAATGTCTCATTTTTGCAAATTCAACCTATTAGATGATAAATTATAATATAAAACATAGAAGATACATTACAAATTTAACACAACAAAACTTCTAAAAATATGAGTTAATAAATTGATGAAAAAAAACCCATGAAACTGGTAATCAAATTAAATATCTTTTAATTCCAAACTTTTTTCATTAAATTTTACATCCAAGGTATTTATTTTAATTTCTTTTTCAGAAATTGTTTTTCTTAGTTCATGCGATTGAATAAATAAATTTATGTCCTTTGACTTTTCAGCCTCATTAACTAAATCATTTGCTTTCTCATTTGTTTGGTGCATGTCCGTTTGGAGGAATATTTTCTTTTGTTTAAAAAATCTATTTTCTCCTCTAGAGCTTTTCGTTTCAGTTGTTTTGTTTCAGTCTTTTCTTTGGATCTTTCACTTTCTAAATACTGCATGTATTTTGCTCTAGCTGAGGTGGCATCCATCCTCATTTCTTTAGTAATTTTTAAATCATAAATAGCCCCAGACAGCTTAATAAATTCATGATTTACACGCTGGAAAATATATGAAGCATCTTTCAAATTTTCTATTTCCAGGGCCTTGTTCACGGAAAAACATCATTGTCCATGTGACAGTATTAATATCATTTTGATAATCTTCCAAACTTTTTCATACTGTATTGCTAAAATAAGTTTGTAAAAAATTATCAAAGGAATCACTCTTTGGATTGAAAGAAGTAAATTCAAATGAATTTAGCTTTCCAATATTTAACAGAAAATCTGCATAGAGTAACAAAATTTCTTCGCAATCTTTTCCCAAAATACGTTTATTTTGCGACAATACAATCAATACCTTTTTCATTTCTTCCTGTGCTTTTTCGAGATATCCAGCCATTACTCGTGGATCAATGCAAATCGCAGGTCTTACTAGTGCGTAATTCACAGGACATTTCTGCATGAAATGTTTTATCATTGTTATGATGTTTTTCCGACTATCCTGTCTGAGTGTGAAAAAATCCTTGTCTGCTAATTCCTTATTTTTTATCTTTTCTTTTATTAGCTGTTCTGCAGCAAATCCTAAATACACTTAACTTTTATCATTATACATGTTTGGGTCACTGAAGATGAATTTGCCTAAAGTCTCAGGCTTCTCAATTCTTTCATTCTCTGGTTTCAAAATTTTGAAATGTTGAATGCAATCATTAACAAGTTTTAAAAACATCACGGGCAAAAAATGGAAGTAAAGGTTTATCACTTTGATACTGTTCTAAAAATGGTAACAGCACTCTTGACAATCATTCCTATGGAACCATGGACCAATAAAGGCCATCTGTAACTCCCCCTTATTTCCCAAAATGTATGCGATGGATACGGATTCATAGAACGCAAGCAGTGTCGTCCCCCCACCCCGTTCCGCGAGCCACATCGACCGAGATTAGAGCCGCCCAGAAGGAGGAATTAGAAAAACGATAATCAGTGAAATTTTAAATTTTTTAATAATGGCAGAGTAAAAAGTAAGGACTTTCAAGGACTTTTTAAAAATGGGGCATAAAAATAAGGATTTATAAGGACTTTTAAGGACTAAATGTAAAAGTAAGGACTTTTAAGGACTTGTAAGGACGCGTACGAACCCTGTAAAACATTTTTATCACAATTATAGATAACTTACATAACATTTAATGCAGTCACTCACATTAATAAATATTTTTTAAAAACAATACTGACAGAGGTGCATATAAAAATTTTTCTCAAGTCTGATATAAATACAGTTATGTTAAATAATGAGTTGACCATATGACAAATAAAAATTCTCCCCTATGTAAATGATACAATATCTATAAATTATGTTTCATCAGCCTCACTGCATTGTGCACCCTGGTAAGGCTTACCAAATTTATTATACAGTAGAACCCCGATAATCCGAAATTCCTGATAATCTTTCTAACTTTTTTTCAATTCTCTGAAAACTTTTTTACTGAAAAATGAAGAAAAATAATTATGAATCAGAAACAAAGCTAATGTTTATTCCTAACTTAAAAGAAGTATTTGAAGTGATCTTTAAGAATGATTACAGCACCTTAATTAGTAGGAACAAACTCGGATATATTCCTTTTTACCCTCAACTTGTTTGCCACTGAAGTGTGCGAATTGCCACATGCTCTTTCCTTACGCTTTCACAGAGCACCCAGAGTCAATACTCTACTGCATTTGGTATATCAAGAGTATTTTACTGAATTTCCCAAATAATCCAAATTCCCCAGAATCCGAACAGAGGTCAGCCCCAATTAGTTCGGATTCCTGGGATTCTACCGTAGTCAGGACTACTGAAATTGTCAGTACAGGAAAAAAACTATATCATGTAAAATTAATGCCGGTTAAATAACCCTAAATATGATAATACATTTAAAAGTAATTGTTATATTTGAACAGAATTTAATTTTAAACACCAGTAATTGCTTGAGGGTTGAAATTACATATTTAATGAAATTATTTTTAAAATTTAAATTACTTCATTAATTATGCATTATGTATTAAAACTGTTAAATATTATTAATAAATCTTTACTACCATTTTTAGTTTAAAAATTGCCATTTTAGTTTGATATTCTAATTTTTAGATCTAGTTTTTCTTAATTTTAATTTTTGGATAAACCTAATTTTCATTGTGATCCTGTCTGCTTCAAACTACTCAAGTTTCACTGTACACCATGCATTGGTGTAATGGCCATCCCCAGTTTTCTATGCATAGCAAACTTCAGTTGTCATCAACTACAGCGAGACCTAGTTATGCCAGTCATGCAAAGCACGCATGCAAAAAAGATGGTCGAACATGGCAGGGGAATTGGTGGCCATGGCAGTCCTCAACAATGTGAAAGCTCATCTTTTCCTAGAGAATGACAGTAACTTGCTTCCGAGAAAAATAAGTAAGTCCCAACAAGTGAATTGTGGCAATTTAAGTGGTGCAGTACATAAACAAAATGTATCCAACTACGTATTTTTTCCTGTGAGCATTCCAAACTCATCATGGGAAAATTACAATTTTTCATTTGTGCATTTTTGGATGAACGAATTAAACTTTTCGCCGATTTGTTAAATACACAAGTCAAGTTTTCTTCTACCTACGAATGAATTTTCTCTTTATTATTTTTTTGACATTAAGGAAATTTCAAAAAATTTTATTTTTAAATTCACTGGTTTAGAAAATGAGTGATGGTATTATAGGGTGAGGGGGTGGCTGAAATTAAATGTCAACATCACCTCTAATTTCAATACATTTGTTAGAATGTATTTTAAACTTGCATGGTTAACAAATTATATATCTGAATTATACTGTGGTTGATCAAGTTTTTAATATTTACAGGTTACATCTATAAAACAATTACTACAATTTTTGCATTGGCTCTGTTGACATTCATCCTAAATTTTGTGTTCATAAATGCATTTTATGAAGGAATTTTTGTAATTAAATATATTATCTAATTTTTACAATAACATTTAAATTATTATTACATACTTTAAAGTTTTTTGTAAGTTTATGAAAAAATAAGAAGCATATTAAGTTCACTTATCTATTCTAGAATTAAGCATTAATTATATTAATGTTAGATTAGATAAATGTCATGTTATAAGCAAATTAATAGAGTAAAGTTTTATTTTAGTTTATCAAAAATGAATGAACTCTCAACAAATAATATTATAGACTATATGGTTGGTATATGGGAAAGCACTATGGTGTCTTTGTGGCGGCTTGAAAGGTGTTTAAACTTTACTTGCAACTAGAATACCATGCCTTTTCTTGTTGATTTGTGTAGAGCAGCTGCCATTAAGATTCTGCATTAAAAAGTTTTCATTATAAATTATGTAATCTTCTCTCTCTTCATCATTTTATCACAACTTGTGACACTTGAAAATGCTTTCCTATGAAGTCTTGGCACATTTCATATAAAATATTGCAGAGAATCACAGTGGTTGAATTACAGAATCACAAGAAGAAGACTTTTGATTTTCATGAATAAGAAGATGCCTTTTTAAATTATTACTCTGGCAGAAACCTTTACCACATAATTCACATACCCAAGGTTTTCCAGTTTTGTGACCACGATAATGTCTACTGAATATAACCTTAAGAGGAAAACTTTTACCACAAATATCACAAATAAATGGTCCTTCATCTATAAAAATTTGATCCTTCTGATCCTTATGTGTGAGAAGATGTCTTTTCAAATTACTATTTTGGAAAAAACCTTTACCACATAATTCACATACACAAGGTTTTTCCTTTATGTGAGTACGATAATGTCTATTGAAATAACTCTTAAGAGGAAAAGATTTGCCACAAACATCACAAGAATATGGTTTATCATTAGTATGAAGTTGACGATGTTCATTCAAATGTGTTTTATGAGAAAATGATTTACCACATACATCACAAAAGTGAGGTTTCTCATTTGTATGAGTGCGATAATGTTCATTTAAATTATTTTTCCGAGAAAATGCTTTACCACACATACAACATGTGTGAGGTTTTTCATTTGTATGAACCAGGTAATGCTCATTTAAATTACTTTTCCGAGCAAAAGTTTTTTTACATACATCACATGAAAAGGGTTTCTCATTTGTATGAGTAAGATAATGTCCCTTTAAATGGGTTTTAAAAGAAAATGCCTTACCACACTCCTCACAGGAAAAAGGCTTTTCTTTTGTATGAGATCGATAATGGACATTCAAATGGCTCTTATCAATAAATGACTTGCTACACACATCACATGAAAAAGGTTTCTCATTTGTATGGGTACGATAATGCAAATCAAAACGACGCTTATTTGAAAAATTTTTCCCACACATATTACACACAAAAGGTTTTTCATTTGTGTGAGTCCTCATATGTTCCGTTAAATGGCTTTTCTGAGAATATGACTTACCACATATAACACAGACACACTTTTTATTCGTATTTAATTGATCTTCCACTTCCATGATGAATATGATTCAGGATAATTCTATCAGGGAAAAATAACACATCAGTGAAGTCTTCAAGAATGATCCATTAAAAAGAATTCTTCATTTTTTGAATTTAAAATAATATTTTTTAGACATTCTTTTCTTACTTGAAGGGGAAAAATTGCCACAGATATTTTGTAAGGTTGGATATGATTTACTTCACGCAAAATTGGTTATCTTATTTTGTTAGTCAGTACTTCTTTCACTTTTCCTTCTTGCATATTACAAGTGATGAC
Organism: Araneus ventricosus; assembly: GCA_013235015.1. Lineage (NCBI taxonomy): Eukaryota > Metazoa > Arthropoda > Arachnida > Araneae > Araneidae > Araneus > Araneus ventricosus. Next base: position 81,512 of record BGPR01005637.1, read on the forward strand.
ATTACAGCAAACTTTTGCAAAATCTTGCTCAATTTTCAAGAATACAGTTTCCTTTTTTTTTTCAGACAAAAGTTTATCAACCTGTAAAGATAATTTTCTTGTCAGTAGTATTCTCCACATACAAGATCTTCATAATATTTTTCAAACAAAAATGCATAAATTTCTTATTAAAACATAATTTTAAAAAATAAAAAGAGCCCCTACTTGAATATGCAAGTTCTTCAAATGATAACAAAACATATTATAAAAAAAGGGAGGAAATGAGGAAAAAATATAGCATTAAATGTCTATAAATAAAATGATAAAGTCTTCAATAATAAAAATAAAGAAGAGTTTTTAAAAAGCATGCACATTTTATTTTTTTTTAATTTTATTATTTTCTACTTTTTAATTATTAACATATTTCATAATTCATTATAATTATTATGGAATCTTGTAACTGATTTTTCTCAAATTCACTACCACATGGTACCTCTTGTATTGAATAAAAACTAAATAAAATTATGCAATTAGTGGATAATTAAATACTGAAAATATTAAAACATTGCATTCTTAATGGAAACATACTATACAGAATTTCAAAACTCTAGCACATCAGAAATACAATGAAAAATCAATTACAAATTCCATCTTTATAAACATGAAACAAGTCCAATTAAATATAAGTGTGTAGAAATGGAACAACATGCATGATATGAAAATAAAAAAAAAATACTGAATAACTTCACTGCCCATTTCTAAAAATAATTTTATAAAATATCTTGATTAGTTTCTCAGATTTCCATCCTAGATAATGGTATAACTGAATTTTATGGGATGAAATTTGCAGGGTATTGAGAAAACCATTTAATCCTTAGTTCCATTCAGTTTGATTAACAACCTCTTTTAAAGTTGCACAAAGGCTATTTTGGAATAGACCTCATAACTTTGGACCACGATCATATGACAAGGATGATACTTGAACTATCTCTAAACTTTCACAGCACACTTCAGAAAGATGTTTGACACCAACAAATTTAACATTAACAAGCTTACATATATTATAGAACACTCCGCTACCAAGGCCACTCTGGCCCTTCATTCTGAATCACTATTCAGGTGATGAAAAACTGAGGAATTGAGGTGTCGCAATATTTTGAAATATGAACATATCATGTGAGTGCGTGTAGTCCAACTTTAAACAAATTCTTCTGTTCTGAAATAATATTGAATTGTGTGATTTTATAATTAAACAGCTAACTTAAACAATATATTAATATACAACTAAAAACTGAAACAGAAAGACTCATAAGTATTACACTCGAGTAAAAAATGCCCTTCCTAAATTGAAATGTTCGGATAAACAGAGCATTTCAGTCTTTACTGGAAAAACTGTGAATGAATTTGAATGAAAAAACCATAATTCAATTACACAGGGATGAGATTGGCAAAAAAGCAAAAGGACTGAAATTATACGTGAGCAAAAAATCTGCACCCTAATTTATACGCGAAAGAAGTAAAACATCAAAACATGCAACATGATGTAAATATTACACTATAATAATTAATAACTTAATTATTTATAATTCAGTATGTATAAATAAGAAAAATATTAAATTATTATTAAATCATTCACATTAAAAGTTAACAAACAAGTTTAACACATCATCAGGGGCATCTTCAAATACAAAATTAGATATTAAAACATATTTACCACATGTACATCACTGAGATGCAACATTCACCCAACAGAAGTGTGAAAAGAATTATATTTAATAGCCTTTTGATGAAAGTTAGCTCCAAAAATAAATAAAAATAAGGACAAATAATTTCTTTTTCTTCATGCAATTGTGTAAAGTGTATTAACTCTTTATAAATTATAATAATGTATCATATACTGAATTCTGTTTTATTTCTTTTATTTTTATACTTTTTTGCAAAAGTAACAGCACAATGATTTTGCACCTTATAAAGTGAGAGGGTTTGAGAAGTTGTACAGTTACAATGACAGATTCATTTAGCATTACTGTTATTTGAAACCCTTTGAAACATTTCCTTAATTGTTAAATAAGTGGTTTTCTTTCGTTTTTTTATTTGTGTGGCTTTTGTTGGTAACAGATTTGGAGGGCTCCTATCTTTGACAGATTTTTCTTCACTAAAGGATGTTTGCATCCTCTGCAAGTTTATTTTCAGTAGAGGCTGAAGTTTTTGCACAGTCTTCATTAGTATCTCTTTGTTTAATTACTAGCATAGTTGTCGGGATTACATTATCTCAAGAATGCCTAGGTAAATCATTGATTTTATTTTTTATTTTGAGAAGATTTTTTTTATGTCTTATTCTCTGCTTTTTTGCTGCATTTACACACAGCTTTTTAGCTGCCTCTTTTGACAGGAGTTTCTTTTTTTTATGTAGTTTATTTATTTTTTTTTGTTTATTTGGGTTTTTTTTATTTCTTCATCTTGGTACGTCATACAAGATGACCTTAAGTTTTCAATTAATTTTTTTTTTGCAAAATACGCCACAGAGGTTTTGTTTTCTGCAAAAAGGTGGTACTTAATACTTTGAATGGCATTGAATGTTGGAGTGTTCATCCATGCAGATATAATGTTGATTCGTCAGTAGAAGATGAATCAGCTAGTTTTCTAGCCAGTGGAGTTAAGCCACACTATTGAGCATATTTTCCCAGAATTTTCTTTCAAAAACGTAAGATAGGAAAGTTTCTTTTCTTCGTGTAAAAGCGGAATTTTCGGAAGAAAAAGCAAATTTTTGCAGGGGAAAAAAATCGGAAATCCGGGAAGGGAAAAAAAAAAGCGGAATTTTGAGAGCAAAAAAAGATTAAAAAAAAAAAAACGGAATTTCTCCAAAATAACAAAAAAAGCGGAAATTCGCGAAAAAGCGGAAGAATCTCATCCCTGATTACATTAACCAGAATTTGATGGAAGATAAAAAAAATATTATGCTGCAATCCATAACACTGATGGAATTAAAAGAAATAACATACAAAAGAGTATTTAAATCATGCAATAACACTAGTTCTAAAAATGTAATGTGGTCATACAATGTAGCATATGCATATATTCCGTTCCATTAAAATAACTGTTGACGCGCCAACTGCGTTTGGCGCCTTGGCGGGGTTGCCAAATGTAAACGCCAAAGATTGTTTACTTTTTGTTAGAAGCGTTCAGGATTTGACAGTGTAATGACGCCTGTGAGCAAAGGGCTCACTGTTTTATGTTAGATTCTGAGTAAACACAATTTAAAGGAATTGTGTAGAGAAGCTTGTATGATCTGACCGGGTAATGACGTGTGAGCAAAGGGCTCCTAATTGTTATAATCCGAAATAAAGAAATTTAATGGAATTTGTGTAAAGAAGATTTGTTCAGGATCTGTTGATCTATTAAGATGCCTGTGAGTATAGAGCTCACTGTTTCAAGCTAGAGTTCCTGAATAATCACACTGGTCCGTCACAACAAACACTAACAATGACTAAATTATTTTCAGATTTTATATTTCATTCACAAATAATTGCTTAATTTCTTAAAGTTTAAATGTTCACATACTTTATCACAATAAAAAGCTATTCAAAACTTTATTTCAACAGATAGTATCTTGACAAATACTTTGTAAATATTACATAAGGCTTGAAAAAAATAAAGAAAAAATATAATTGAGATTGAAAAATAATTCAGAAGTAATGAGAAAAGTAAACAGAAATCAGAGGAATAAATAAATGAACGATTAATTAAAAACAATCATTTCATAAAATTACCAGTCTAGCATTTTAAAAATTTTCTCAAAATCTCCCTTAATTTTAATGTTAAATTTGATATTTTAGACTAAAGAAAGATTTTAAATTAAACAATTGGAAAAAAGATCTAATATTCTACGATTCTTTTTCGAAAAAACATTGATCATTACCGTAATTATATAAAAATGCTTCAAAATCATAAATCTCAATTAATAGCAAGTTCAGATCCCCAGCCCATAAATCAGCCACCAGCTCTTGTATACATAAATAAAATAAAAACTTGCTATATATTCAATTAATTGCATAACTTAACTAAACAAAAACTTATAAAAAAATTCTGAATAAGTTTTTTTTTTCTCAAACACATGATAAAATAACTGCAACTAAGATATTTTAAGGGAGGATTACTGCATTTTTAAACAACTTAACTGAAACACTGTTATTTTTCACCATTCTTTGTATTTAAAATCTTTTTTTTTAACAGATACAATGAATATATGTCTACACAGCAAAATAAAATTGTCATAAAATGTGTCTGTGAAACTTTTTTTTACCTTTTATTTCAGCACTATTGACAGAATCCATCTGCTTCATACTGATGAATTTCTTTGATAAATATCTTTATTGGTTCCTTTTTTACAGGGATATTTCAGATATCACTAAAAAAGTGAAAAATGCATATTAAATAAATACCAGAATTCATCAATAATAAAAAAAGGGTAATAAATATGATGCATAAAATTCAGAAAAAGCATACAGTTATAATAAATTATTGGTAAAAAAATTATCAATATTTTAGCACTGTATTTTATTATTTGTCTTCTCATATCTTCAATTGTTTCACTAAGTCATTAAATAATAATACTATTTTTATTCATCATCCAGAAACTAAGAACAAATCTAGAGAAAGCAAAATTTTGAATAAAAGAAAATCTATTTTGTCTCTTGCACATATCAATTAAGTCCAATGTAGTGTGTTTTAAAATTCATTTAGTACTTCAGTCAAAATACTATTACATGCAAAAAATACTTCAGTTAGAATACTATTATATAAGTACAAAAACTACTTTTTAAAACATTCTGCACTAACATTTATATTTAGTGACAAATACTGTCAATCTAATAGAAAAGTAACAAGGATTCGAATTGTGCTACTTGTCCTTAGAACTGTTCTAAATACAATATTTTAGATTAAGCAGTATGAAATTGAGTATTTTTCCATTAGATCAACAGGAGCTGTTGCCAACATTGATACCATTTTCTATTCGTAAGGCAGTTGTCCAAACACACCAAGCTCGGCAATCTTATGCCAAGAATCACATGCGATACTGTACCCGAGAAATTTGATGCACAATTTGGTTGCTTACACACTAACGGAATAATGACAATAATAACTGCTGCAATATTGGCTGTAATAATGGCAATAATAACTGCTGTAAAAAAAAGAGCTGCCTGTATTCAAATGGAAAACCCTCTGCCAGACAGCTTTGATTTGACCAAAATAGGGACGAGATGAAAGAAGTAGATATTTTTTTCTTTATTAAACAATATATAGAAATATGGCACAAGTTTCAAATTAAAATCAAATAGAATGATTTAAAAAGAAAATTAATATCAATATCAGAAAAGAATAGCAAAAAAAAAAATCATGTCCAGCAAAGAACTCTGGGAAAACACTCTTCTTACTCACTGCATATCACTTCCAGCAGCAATCATCCAAAAGTGATAGGTGCAGGTTTTTGAAATGGACATACTGACTACTTTTCCAAAAGATAAAATACTAAAATAGATACTACATAAAACTGTTCAAGTTGTAAGAGGTACAGCAAAATTTAAAGCATGCTTCCCAAATTTATCAACTTGCTATACGACACAGTACAAATATACCAGCAGATCATCAGTTTATTGTATATTTATTTCATTAATTCACTCAAAATTATGGAAAATACAATTATCTATATATATATATATAACCATCATTTGTTATAGAAACATTAATCAAGTATTATCCTTCATATCATAAATAATTTTCAGACTATGGATATATATCTATATCTTGGAACTACAAAACAAATATTTTCTTAAAATAAAAGCTATCAACTCCATAACGAATTCCATTAAAGTTTTAAATAAAGAAAATTTCATCAATAGCATTAAACAGTCCGGTAAAAAAAAAAAGCTCTACAGAAAGAAAAAATTATACAGGAAACAAACATGCATAGTAAAAGTATCAAATTATTTGAATCATTTGATAAAATAAACCCCTATTAAGTAATTACAAACTACTTTAAATATTTTATACTTCTCAAACAAAAAATCAGTCAATCTATCAAATGTTTTTGCTGTTGTTGAAGAAATTTTTTTATAATGTTAGTATAGAAACAGCATTACTTACTATAATATTTTTAAAACATCAGCCATAAACTTTTATAGCATGCTTCAGAAATATCAAGAAACCTGAATGCAGTACTAGAGAATCACTCTCATGCTGATGACACATCTTATCATGCAAAAGTTTTTCCTTTAGGTAAAACAGTGTTATAATGAACCATTAAATGTGGCACAAAATATTATTAAATGATTTGTACCTTTGCATATTTCATAATAAATTTTCCTTTAAGATAAGCTTTATTATTAGCATATAGCATTCTTCTTCAAATATTGAAAATTATTTATGATAATAATATACAAATAAAAATAGCTTTGTTCAAATTCCCAATATTACTGTTAAGTTTCAGTTGCCTCATTAATTAAATGCAACAGGAACAATGGATAAACCAAATGTTAAAGATCGCGTAAACGCAATCCACAACAACGAAAGATTAACATGGCACAAATGCAAAAAATAAATTGCAAAATTGCAAGACTAATGAAGGGTAGAGCTGCATCAGGAATAATAATGCAAGCAAGATAATTCAAATACATCCACATTTTAGGTTTTGTTTATTATATACTATACAGGAATATTTCTAAATAGCTAACAAAATAAAACCTTTAAACTGAAGAACCTACATTAATTCTTCAGTGTTAATTTCAATTAAAAGATAGAGCTTATATCCTTTGTTTATTTACAGGTAGTAAGTATAGTAAAGCGAAGCAAGTAGGGAACAGTAAACGAATCGTTCCCCGGAACGATAATGGATTCGGATCCGAATCAGTCGTACACGGATCCTACAAATAATCCTGTATAGGGATGCATAATCTACGGGTTTTTTTTCAATAACAAGTAATTTTCTATTGTTAATTTTAAATATCTGTGCCACATAACTGTTTTTTTGAATCACTCTTAATTTTCAAGGTGTCATTAAATGTACGTAAAGTGTTTTGAAAAAAATTAAATAAAAAAATTATCATTTTTTTTATTATACTTTCTACAAAAGTTTGTGTCTTTAGTTCTATATACTGTCAACAGATGGCGAGTGTAGCAGAAACTACTTTTGTTTAGTTTAGTTTAGTTTAGTTATATTAACGTCCCGTTTTGAAGCAACACGAGGGCTATTTAGGGACGGACCTCGTAATTTTGAACCTCGGTCAGATGACGAGGACGACACCTGAGCTGGCACCCCCCTCTCCAAACTTCCACGCCACACCAACGGGAGGACGTTTGACCACTACGTATGATTTAACGTGCAACAGGCCCCATACACGGCGGATCTTCAGTGGAATCGGGTCTCGAACCTGGAACCCTCCGGCCCCAAAAACTACTTTTGAAAAAGATCTTACTATCTTTCCACTCCGATCGCAGTTAACGAGCTTTTCCTGTGGATATTTTATTTAGAACGATTATAGCGATTCTGCAAATCTAAGAGGAAAATGAATATTCCCTCCCGTGGTGGGCAACTCGTAGGGATGACGAATATTTGACGAACTGTTATTTTCTACGCAATATCAAAAAAATCACAATACCAGTTGTCAAAAAGGTGTGACTTAATCATTTGTAATTAAATGTAAGTGAAGAATTTTAATTTTTTAATTTGGATTTTTAATAAACTTCTCAAAGTTTCAGTTTATAGTTCTATATACTGACAATGGATGGCGCCACGAAACGTTACAGTTCCCTAGAACGCGAGACCACAAATACCAACTATTCCTTCCCTCCTATGTGGTCAATTCACGGTCACGTGTCCGCTCAGAAATGACCGCGCCAGACGAAAGTTAGAGCCTTCTGCGGATCTATTGAGAGTCTATCCGTAACGTTAATGAACTTTATTCATGTGACGTCACATCCCTTGGCACGTGACCATCCGGCGGCAGCCAGCTGTCAATTAAGGCTTGTTTCGTAGAATTTAAAAAACGCCTTTTCCCAAGAGATGGCGCTGAAGTTTACTAGGCTGTGGCGTCATCTTTTTCATCAAATTTTTAGCCTTTTTGCCAAGAAGGAAGTAAATGGTACTTTCTGGCACCTGAAAATAACTCACGGGTTCCTACCCTCATAAAAAAACCGCAAAGACAGTTCTTTCACATTACAAAAAGAGGAGAACCCCTTCATCGCCTTAGGGTACGGCAAGAGGGTCGGGCTCTGGTTTGAGAGCAGGTCAGTCAAATTCCCGTTCTGTCAGAAAATTGTTTGAGAAATTTTTCTCCAGCTAGTTTTTCAGTCCATCTTAGTGAGGAAAAAAAACGCATATTCCTTGATGATTGCCTTTTCATTTTCCCTATCTGAAAATCCTGAAGAAATAATGTTTCGATAACAGTATTTTATGCTTCTATAATGACAATGTACTGAATTAAAATTTAAATCAATAATATTAGCCTTCCTTGTTTAGAATTTCGTGTTATTTAAAAGCAATAACAAGCAATCTATAACCAAAAAAAAATCAAATTCGCTTTTCTGCAATCAAACCACTAAAATGCTTAATAATTGGCTTAAAACCAAAATAACACTCACTTGGGAGGGGGGGACTTAAAAAAAATATATAATTGCATTCCGCACACCTCTAAAATTATTGAAGAGATTCTCTTGATTTAATTCTCATGCCAAGTCTCCACACCTCCTAACACAACCCAAATTTCTTTTACCTTTACTATAATATTTGTAAGATGCACTTATATGATCAAAAGTATCCAGAACACTTTCGGATTTTCATACTTTTTAGAGCTGCTCAGGAAAGACTAGACCAACTGCCCTTAAACTTCGTCCATGTAAAAAATAGACTCTAATTCATATTTTACTGTGAAACTTCGGTCACGAGGGCATTTAAGGGACAGAGCGGAAATTGACAGAGGTGTCGAATGAGTGGAAAGCATGAGGCGGCAAAAGATTTATAGACATCTAAAATACCCGGGAGTATAGGGGTAGACAGAAAAATGTAAAAATTTATTTAAAAAATTAGCTAGTTTTTCCGAACACTATTGCTTTTTTGTAATTCCTAGCTTTAGGTAGGGAAAATGATATAAAAATTTAATTTTTTCCTAAAAAAGCAGTGGAGCGATTGCCGCCACTGGAAATTGATGAAAACGACAAAAATCTGGGCTCACATCGTTCCACAGAAGGCTGATAATGGTTTACAAATTTCTTCAATGGTTTTATTTGCTATGCACATTGCTTACATGGATTTTTGTAAAAATAGCAAGTTTATTCTGGTAAATAAACATGCTAACTAATGGCTTTTCTTTAAAAATCCCATATTTTTTCGCAATTTTTTTTTTTTTTTT